>JBBPOF010000421.1:0-24769 GCA_038091315.1 Porphyrellus cyaneotinctus | reverse complement strand
AGTTGTCGAGTCCACAGACCAACCATTTGCCATCCAGAGACAACGCAGCGTCACAGATTTCTGTTCCGTTCGAATTGGTCCACCGACCTCGCGGCCGTCGACCACTTGCCATCGTCGAACCATCCCATCCTCACCGCCGCTCAATACTTGTTTGCCATCTTCGGCGAACAAGACCGAGGATATCCACTGTTGACTGCTATTGGTCTCGATTGTTCCCAAATGACCTGGGAGTCGACAGATGGTCATTACAGGCCTCGCCGACGACTCAAACATACCTTCTTCCATCGACTGCATGACAATCTACAATACAGGGATACAGAGACGGAACCTGATGGGAGTCAAGGGTCAAGGTGCGTGTGTCCTACACTATGTACGCCCATATCTTCTTATCGATCGCAATATCCACTTACACTGCCTTGGGCGCTTCTGCCTCGTGTTGATGTCTCCTGGGCCGCTGTTGTCCCGACATACCTATCCCCGATAGCAAAGGAGAATTACAGGAAAAGATCTAGACAGCGTATCTGAAAGATGGGTAAGGACCATTCCAGAACATGACCCGAGCACGTCGTAGTGAGTGTTCCGCGGCATGCAGAACCATATTCGGTATGGTACCATGGATCAACACTTGGATTTGCATCGTTCTCCTCACCCTCAGCCTCCTTCTTCCTCCGCCTCCTGCCCCTCGCCGTCAACTCTCAACTTGTGCACCACGTCCACGACGACCCGAATTAAATCCCGCTCGCTCGGCGACGACACCCTCAGTACGTCCAAACACCTAACCACTCCTCTGGAAGCCCTTTCTGAAGGCCTGACCAACCACGTCCCGCACCAGCTTGAACATCATCTTTCGCCTCCCAATCTCGTCCGCATAGTCGAAATTCACCATGAGCTTGCCATCTCCGCAATGACGAATTCGCCGTTGAGCAGCAGGGCCCCTCGTCGGCATCATGGTCAGGCCGTTCGTTGGCATCAAGCGCCTGTAGCGCATATTCCTGCAAGACGACGTTTTCTTGATGTTTGTTGCATACGCTCTGGATCTGGTGTCAACGCTTCTCAAAATGTGTCTTGCGCGAGATCAACGTATGCAAATCACAAAAGGCGCGCATATTCGCACTTTTGAGCCCGAGTTGGCCAAAAATATCAATGCGCATGGTAAATATACCCAAGAGCGCGTCCCCCGCGACCATGTTTTCATCTAGGTCGTGTAATTCGGTACGACCAAAGGAATGTAAGGAACTAATCCGAGCGAGTAAATACGTATGGAACAAGTGTAGCTAAGGCTTACCTCCCACCTGTGTTTCATTGTTCACGTTATATTAGCAATCAAGGTGTGACACACCTGTGCAGCTAATCTCAACTATCGCGCGAGAGAGAGAAATGAATTCTGTATTTGCTTATCGAGTGACGGAAAGACTATGGGACATGTTAGTTCGAGTAGTAAATCAGCAAGGGAGAGCTCATCTCAGTTATCGTGCGAGGGGGGAAACGGACCAAGGAAATGTCGGCACCACGAATGGAATATATACAACGAGAGGTAATGAAGTTGTACGACAACGGCAGATGCAGCAAGGGCGCGTCGCACCATTGTGGCCTAGCATAAGCTACGAAAGAGAAATAATGCGTGTGGCGACAAAGAGGCACAAAGGGTGAAAAAACGTGTTCAGAAAGGTCTGAGTGTTCGTTCAGACCGGTCATACTGTCTTTTTTTTTTTTTTGGATAGCACGTTGATATGAATGGTAGAGCGTACATACTTGGTTAGTCCGGCGTCTGTGAGAGACGTGTCGATCCCAATGAGACAACTATGCCGTACATGATGTTCTTTCACTAGAAGCTCGTGATTGCATCGAAGATCTAGTAGATCTACACAAGATGAGTTCGGGTGCCTGAGCCGTTGTCTACTCGTACGCAGAGAGGTAGCAACGATGCGGGTACGTGCCCTGTAGGCTATTAACGCGACTCCCATAGGGAATATTGAGCGAGGATATGAACCGAGCACGGGATGAAGATGGTATGTCAAGAAATGCTGGCACCATTACTTCCGTCATGACGAATTTAATGTAGCGACGCTCACCACGAACGCCGACCGCTGGAACGACGCCCTCCCATGATTGTTACCTTCTGTGCGTCATCAACAACGGTATACAATTACACGGATATCTTGAGACATGATAGCCAGTTAGAAATCGGGCCCATATGTAAGTAACCGGAGTCTGGAATTGAAGCCAAGGCTCCACTTGCTGGTTGTATCAAGATTTTAGTGCTTTTACTTCGGCGGATACTAATTGGATCCTATTTGCGCGCATCTGTTGCGACTTGATGGCCTAGGATCCCGTTAGAATTTTGTCAGAATACTGCTCGAATGGCGTGAAAACGCACCTGTAAAAGTTGGGGTGCCAAGGAGACAGTAGTCAACAGAGTTTGTTGCAACTTGGGGTCAACTTGTTTAGCTATGAAACGAGTCAATAACATTGACGACCGGAGACACACGACCTACGGTCAACATCAATATGCGCATCAGAATTCTCTTGTATTTCCACGTCGCACGTGCGATGTTGTGCCACGCTTTCCGCTAGCGACTTTTCGATCTCCCCAGGCCGTGAGCGTCGACGGTCTGCTATTTCTTTGTCCCATTTCAACCTTTGATCTGACAAAGACCAAATGTGCCTGTCTAGTGCTTCGTCGAAAGGCTCCATGTCTAGGCCTGTGAGCAAAGCATACGGAAAGTCTACCTGGTAGGACGCACCGTCCTCATCGCCACATGGTTCGTCCGTAGTGCTCGTACGTCCATTTATACGTAAATTTGGGCGCGCAATGTCGAAGAGGGTCTCGAGAAACTGGACAAAGTTTAGAACGTGCAGGATGGGAAGTCGTCACGAATTGACCTGATGAGCGTGTTGCGAGAGCGCGTCCTTGTCTCCGGCTTGTCCATTGGTCTCGAGTTCCGCGTCCAGACGAGCAAAGAGGGCAGTGGACAAGTTTTGCTGTATTCTTCTCCAGTCCTGCTCAGTTTCGATGGAAACCTTTGGTAGATCTTCGCGTGCGTCCATGGTCGAATCAACAGCGGAGTGTGAAAATAAAAGGTAATTTCAAAGTCCGCTTTTATGTGACTTGCTTTTGACGTTCTTTGCCATGACCCCCACCAGACCGAGAAAACCGTATGCTGTATGATCTTGGCTCTCCTAGTAATACCCGTATCCATATTCACGTCGCGTTACAGCGCCCTCGAGGGTCCGATGGTGCCTGGCTCCATGACCGTGCACCCTTGTCCTCCGCCAAAGGAAACGGCGCGGTTGCGCCCCTCTCCAATACAAAGCTCGTCGTATCCAATCTTCATTACGAGATCACGCCTAAAGATCTGGTGGTGAGCAACTCGACCACTCGCCCTCTTTTCGTCGCTGATTCCACAAAAGTCCATCTTTGGACAAATAGGCACGCTCGTTCGCGAGCCACACATCAGGGTACGATGATTCCGAATTCGAATGCACTCAGTCACGTCGCCCCGTCTGGTCACTTCTGTCGTGGTCCCATTGCTGTGGTGCAAAAAAAAAAAGGCGGGGTTTCGATGACCGCTTTCGCTTCTAGCTCTTCAGTGGAAATGAACACCGAACTAAACCTGAAAAATCACCTTTTTGCTTTTAAGTACGATCGCAGTGGTCGCTCCTCTGGTGTCGCAATCATTTCGTACGAGAAATCTGCCGACGCTAGTCGTGCCAAGAAGGAATACGAGGGTAAACTCGCAAAAGGTTGGTGCACGTCGGGAGCTGGTGTTGCTTAGACAGGCTGACATGGGTTTTCAGGACAACCAATGGAAATCGCATTCGATACTGCTCCACCACGACAGCGGTCCACAAGTATGCCTGGCAGATCGACTGCTTCGTTGTTGGACAGGGTCGAACGACCTTCCCTTGCTGAGCGCCTTCGTAACAGTGACGACGCAAAACGATCGATTACGTATGTATCACTGTTTCACGGTAACTGTAACGCGTGGTCACGCTGCTCAGTTCTAGTACGGGTCCTATTCGCGCACGAGCACCCCGGTCTGCAAGAGCTGGCCCTGCACTACGGTCAAAGGTTGGTAGACCGTCACGCCCAAAGGCCAAAACAGCAGAGGAACTGGACAAAGAGCTGGATGTTTTCATGGCGGATGATGGAAAGGACGCCCCGGCGAATTCGGAGACCAAGGTTGTGGAACCCGTTGCGGCACCACAGGATGTAGAGATGGCGTAGAGGATACGATATATTTATGTAGTTTATGCTATGTTTTCATGTTGTCTATGCTATTCACTAGGGTCGGCGTTGCCGACGAAAACCTTGATACTTGAAAAAAAAAAAAAAAAAAAGTGAAAACTGCCCCACATGGTCGGTCATGGTCCAGTTGCCTTCAAACTTTGGATCAAACTGGGGCGATGACATTAATGCGAGTTCCATTTATGTAGTTATCCTTTACATGAAGGCTTTCAGATGAGATGTTGACCCCTCTGGTCGATTTCTTCTCCTAACGCTTTGCCACACAAGATGCACCGGTGCTTGACCATCGTCGAGGTGCAGCGCGTCATTTTTCGTGAAGTCCACCATCTGCACGGAGGCAAGGTTACCCTAGCTAGACTTGCGTGCACTTGCCGCGCCTTCAACAACCCAGCACTTGATGTCTTGTGGGCAAGGTTAGACTCGTTCGTGTACCTCATCCAATGTCTTCCTCAGGACCTGTGGAAGATTGGGCCCAAGTATGGCAGAATGGTACATTCCCGTGCATTCTCTGGGTACCGTTCGGACTGATTCGGGACAGACCTTCCAACGAGCCATGTCGTTGAGGGATTGGCGGACCTTCTCTGCGTATTCTTCTCGAATACGGGACTTGTTCCAGTCCTTTAAATCCGAAACCCCGACCGATTGTTCCGGTCTCGGCGGCGATGTCATCTTTGCCTTCTCCAATCCCCCGTCCCACGGTCCTCTCATTCCGCATTTGAGGACGCTCTATTGGGATAAATCAGACAACAAGTATGCACCACTCTTGCGCTTCCTACTCACACCCTCTCTCGTCACCCTCTCCTTGCCGTCTTGCGCACTGCGTTTTCCCGAGGTGTCGGTCCTGACCTCCATCGGTACCTTGTGTCCGTCATTGAAGACTCTCTGCATCGCCTTGCCTCAATCGTTTGGCATTGATGCCAAAGGCAAAAAGGTCCTGTCAGAAGCACTCTTGCATTTACACGGGTTAGAATCGCTAACGTGTCCCGCGCTCGACGAAGCCGCCATCATCCACCTCACCCGCCTCCCTACCTTGGTCGATCTCGATCTGGCACTCCAACTCGATTTCGAGCTGGAGAAAGTGCAGTCCTACATCGCACCGCCCTCGTTCGCTTTCATCGACTCGTTGACGCTGCACGCCAATGCACTGCTTACGCTGACGTCGCTCTTCGAGCTGATGCGTTTCAAGCCGACCACCGTGTCGTTCGTGTTGGCGACGACGCCAACCCCGGACGCGCTTCGTTTGTTTTTCCTCGCGCTCACGAGTGCATGTAGCTCTGAACAACTCTCCCGGGTCTCGCTGACCACGTCCAGCAAACGCCTCCAGAGGGTACCACTCCAACAAGTCACGCTCGCCACGTTCCAATCCCTCCTCGCGTTTCCCAACATTCACTTGTTCAAAGTCGATGTGCCATGTAACATGGCCCTCGACGACGAGGCGATCGTCACGCTGACGAAACACTGGCCAGACCTGACCGTGCTCTCGATCAACGGGACATCGGGGTGGGCCATGCCCTCGCGGGTGACGCATCACGGGCTGACTACGCTTCTGTCGCGCTGTCCCGGGCTCACCGAATTCGCGCTCGCGATCGACTTTGGCGAGGTCGACGGGCCGCACGTCGATGCGGCGGGCGGGCGTCCCGGAGACGGCGTCGCCAACCACACGTGCGTGATCGCCAATTTTTCCACGTCGGCTATCCTGTCTCCAGCCAAGATCGCGGCGTATTTGAGCGACGTGTGTCCGGAGCTTAAATCAGTCAAATCGGCATGGCTTCATGGGGTGATGGGGGAGGAGGAGGATTGGGACGAGGTGGAAGCGTATCGGAAGCAGTGGGAAAAAGCGGAGGACTTGTTGCCGACGTTTTCGGCGGTGAGGAAGCAGTGTATGGGTCGGGCGCAGCAGAAGGCCAAGGAGGGGAGTGGGGTGGGTGGGTGATCCATCATGCCGAGTTGTTGGATGACCTCCTGGGTGATGTACTTATACGGAGCATCACCTCGTTGATGGATCGATATTCTTACTCGTGGTCAAGTTGCGTCCTGATGGATGATTCAAGGCAGTGACCTCCTCTTTCGGTGGCCGGCAGTTGCAAGACGTGAAACATATAATCAGACGTTAATCACCTATCGTAACAGACAATGACGAGAATGTAGATGTGTGGATGACATGCATGCTCAGGCTTTTTTAATCTGTGACTCCAGGCACCTGTCTGATCCCCACCGCCCATTTCCAACCGAAAAGGGTAGTCATCTGCGTTAGCATGTGTGAGAACGAATGTATGACCTGAGCGCGGTACCTTTCAACTAGGAGAGATCTGTAGTGCAGCAAGGTCTCTGCGCAGCATGGATGCAGCTGTTTCTCGAGATCCCTGTTGTGCTCGATGGGAACCCAGGCTAGGGAACTGCGACTTTCGTACGTGCGGTGATGTCGACGGGGAGCTGGGCGCGTTTGTGCTTTGAGCGTCGCTGTCTTGACTTTCGGTACGAGAGGGATCGTTCTGGGGAACGGGTGACCCCTCTGGGCAGCCCATTCGCCGTTCATCTTCGGAAGGGTGGGGTAATCTCGCGAGCGCTCTGGCGGCCGCAGACTCTTTGGCAGCGCTGCGCGTCGGCCCGGTCCCTCTTCCCATCTCAGCGCCGTCGACTTGAGCGAACATGTGTCGACATCAGGATCGGGGTCACACCCACACACAGACGACTTACGATAAAACAGGGCGGTGTAGGTCGGACGTTGGTGGGGCCCTGATGCGGTCGTCACCCAGTTGGTCCGTTTGTCGAGATGATCGCCGTGATGAGCGCGCAGACGTCCTAGGAGAAGATCTTGATAGACTGATAGCGTATCGGATCGGGGACCCAAATCAAGGCGTGCGAGACGCACCTTGTGGTCCAGACAGTCTGGTGGAGGAGGACTCGACACCGAGTTGTTTCCCCATGGATGGAGGATACTCTTTGCAGAGGGCCGTGCTGCGTGTACATATATACCCTCCGCGAGGCGCCCAACGTTTTGGGTGCATGGGAAAGGAATAACCCTCGATGGCCAAAGGTTAACCATACGTGTCGTGGTTCGAGTCATGGCGAGTGCGGCGTGCTGGACGTTGACGTACTGGAGAGAATAACGTGAGGAACGGAGCCACAATTGGAAAAATCTGATCTTCCTTCATGACACAACTCTTCGACATGTCTACCGAGCTCGTGTACACCCCCGTCGACGACATACCCCAGGTCCCTCCTTTTCTCGCATGTCCCAAATCAACCTAACGCATGGTCTCTAGATCCACGCCGACCTGCGCAAGAGCTTCAGAGCCGGCAAACTCAAGTCCATCGAGGCCCGCAAGACCCAGATCCTCCAGCTCGCTTACCTCCTCAAGGACAACTATGACCAGTTCAAGGCAACATTTGCACAAGACCTCGGTCGTCCGTCCCTCGAGACTGCCTTGTACGTGCCCTCTTCACGAACGCAGACACTCTGCTGACAACGTACCGGTGACGCAGCCTCGAACTCGACTCGACCATCTCCGACTGCAAGATCGCATATGACCGCGTCGACAAGTGGGCCCGTACCGAAAAAGCGCCGTTCAACATCAACTTTGCAGCCTTTCGTCCCGTGATTCGGAAAGAACCCAAGGGCGTCGTTCTTTCCATCACTCCGTTCAACTATCCTGTCTGGTTGACTCTCGGACCCATGGTATTTGCCTTGTCGTTTCCGCTTCACGGTGTTCACGTCGTATACAGATTGGCGCCATCGCAGCGGGCAATTGTTTCGTGCTCAAGCCGTCCGAGTTGTCACCCGCCACCAGCGGTCTCATCGCTGAACTCATTCCCAAATACATGGACTCGGACGTCGTTCGCGTCGTCCTCGGTACCATCCCCGAGACCACCAAGGTAAAGAAAAGTTCTTTACCTGGGGTCGGTCACGTGATTTTCGCTGACCGAGCCCGCCATAGCTCTTGGAACTCCCTTGGGATCACAGTGCGTATTTTTAGGACGACGCACGGGTTGGGAATACCAGCTGACATATGCCTGTGCTAGTTTTGTACACTGGAAGTGGACGCGTCGCCAAGGTCGTGTGTGCCGCAGCCGCCAAGACGCTGTCGCCCGTGAGCCTCGAGGTGCGTTAGTATATACGCGGCTCGGAACGCGTTTTGACCATCTTTGACAGCTCGGCGGCAAGTCGCCCGTCGTCATCGACCCGAAATGTGACCTCAAGACGGCAGCCAAGCGGATCATGTGGGGCAAGTGCGTCAATGCGGGACAGACATGCGTCGCACCAGACTATATTCTCGTTCAGGAAGCCGCCCAGGATATGATCATCCAGGCGCTCAAAGAGGCGTTGGTCCTCATCATATATCCGGAGACTGTCATCCCTGATTTTATCTTAGGCACGACGAGTTTTATCCGGATGGCGCTGTTGGGTCGCCCGACCTCAGTCATGTGGTCAACAAGGGACACTTTGACCGCATCAAGGGTCTGCTGGACAAGACGTCCGGAACGATTGCGTTTGGCGGTCAAACTGACGAGTCCAAGCTGTTTATTGCACCTACGGTGGTCAAAGGGGTCAAGGCTGACGATTCGTTGATGAGCGAGTAAGTCGATGTGTTCCAGAAAACGACCCAAACTGACTCTTTCGCAGAGAACTGTTTGGTCCCGTTCTCCCTGTAGTTCCCGTGAAAGACGTCGATGAAGCCATCGAGTTCATCAACGAGAGGTATGTTTTCCGCAGTTGCATATCGACGTTCGCGAACAGTTTGTGCAGAGACCATCCGCTTGCGCTGTACGTCTTTTCGCAGGACTCGGCCTTCAAGCAGAAGGGCAAGTGGACGAATTCTGTTTGACGTGCATGTGCCTTGACTGCGGATATTCTAGTTTTCGACAACACACAGAGTGGCTCTGCTGTCGCCAATGATACGCTACTCCATTGCGCAGGTGAACAGTTTCTTTGATGAGCATGGTTGATATACCAACTATTGTCACAGCTGATGGACTGCCATTGGGTGGTGTCGGACCGAGCGGAAGTGAGTATCTCCCTTGACTGCTCCTTGGCATGAGGTCAGTGATTTGGATTCTAGGTGGCTACCAGACGCGCAAGTTTGGCTTTGACATGTTTACGCACCTGAGGGCGTCGCTTGACTCACCTTCCTGGTACGTGTGAATGGTGTGGACTGTTTGGGAGACTGACGTGTTCGGACATGCAGGATTGACATGATCCTTGGGAGTAGGTTCCCCCCTTATAGCGTAAGACCTGCTGTCTCCATTGAGAGCTACATCGTGTTGAATGATCTTTCAGGAGAAGAAGGAATCCTGGTTGAAAATGGTGCTCGGCGTGCGGCTGCCACCGCGCCCTTTACCTGCGCCTGGCGAAAACAAGGTAGATTCGATCGCGTACGGTCTGGATGCACGCTTATTAATTACAAGTGTGATGCAAACAGGGCAAGTAGCGTCGCTGCACAGGCGTGGGTGATCTTGGTGGGTATACTGGGGATCGTCGCCGCGTGGGGACCGGGAGCAGTGTTGAGTTGGTTGACTGGAGGTTGTCCATGTCCATGTCCATAGTGCTTTCATGTTCGTGCTCGTATGTGATTCTTAGATGTGTGCATTCTCTACGTCTCCCTCGTGGTACATGTATATCCCCTTCTTTCGGTTGATAAAGATAAATTACACTCTCCGCCAAGAAACCGATCTCTCCTCTTCCGACTCGGAATGCGAATGTGATTGGGACACTTGGGACGACGTCCGTCTGTGTCCTTGCCCTTGTGGGCGCGCGGAGGTCGGTATCCGAGCAGACTGACGCTCCCGCCATGCGATCGCCTTGCGCTGTTTACGCGTCTGCACGACCTCGG
The DNA here is from genome assembly GCA_038091315.1 of Porphyrellus cyaneotinctus. Lineage (NCBI taxonomy): Eukaryota > Fungi > Basidiomycota > Agaricomycetes > Boletales > Boletaceae > Porphyrellus > Porphyrellus cyaneotinctus. Next base: position 14,689 of record JBBPOF010000421.1, on the reverse strand, counting down.
GTGCAGCCGCCCGAAGCGCATCGACCACCATCGTGTCCTGTGCCACCGAGAGCGGGGAGTGCGACAGCGCCAGGAGCTGCGCAGGGGTGTATATCCCCGGCGTATGTGTAGGCGCCAGTGTGCGATTGGACTCGGATGCTGTGACGTCGGCGTCAGTACTCATGCTTCCCCTCCCCCGCGCAGGTAAGGAGAGAGACGTACGGGATGGCGAAGGTGAAAGCGCACGTGAGCTCGAAGCGGGCGAGGTGAGCGACCTGGACGAGGCGCTGGGCGTGCGTCTATGTACTGGGATGTAGAGGCCCGCAGGAGGTGTCAGTGATGGGTAGATCGGAGAGGACATGTCGAGAGTGGTGGGTGCAGGACATCTGAGGGTGTTTATATGTGCGATGAGTGTGGCCGACGTGGTCAGCGATGTGCACTGGACGGCAGATTGGAGTTGTTGATTCCGGTATGGCCGAGAACATTCCGATAGCCGAACGGATACGATTGCTCGGACTGTCGTCTAATACTTGCTACATAAGATATGTCTCATCATCTCAGTCATCCTCTCACACGTCCACAAAGCTCTTGACGTTCTCCAACCATCTCACGTACTCCTACACAGCAGTCCAATTTAGCCAGATCACCTCATCAGAAAAGGCCACACAAACGTACCTTTTGTTCCTTGTATTCCGAATATTCGGGAACGAAGGTGGCCAGGCCCTCGTTCACGCCACGCTCGTTCAACCACTTTTCAAACTCTTCCTGAACCGCCACGTCCAACGTGTCAAACTGGGGTCCAATGTACAGTCCACGTCGTTTCCAGTCCGCCTCGGCAGTCAGCTCCGTGCCCAGCTTCGATTCAGGGTAGAACGAAATGTTGTCCACAAGGAACGCGCCTTCTTGACATATCGTGTCAATGTTGAGCGAACCCTTGACGTTCTCCTGTTCCCAACCACTTCCTCAGCTTACCGAACGTCCAAAACCCAACACGACGCACCTTGGTGACCGAAAACGACACACGAATGGGATAGGTTTGTCCATGATTTTCAGTTCCACTCTCCTCGCCTTCTTGGTCAAACTCAGACTCCTCTTCCGTATTCTGAATGTCTGCAATCGAGAACATGACGCGAATGCTATCGTTTTCTAAATGTCAGCGTTGGCATGCTCGACGAGTACCCTAAACCCACTTTTCGTTGCCAAATGTGCGTGTGATCGTGACCTCGTCATTGCCCTGAACGTCCTCGAGCTAACGCCACATGAGCACCGACCAAACACAGGCACACCGAAATAGAAAACCGACCGTCCACACGCCCTGCGCCTTGAACGCCTTCAAAAACTCGGGTTCCTCCGTCTCGGAACCCTCCTTTTCATACTTGAGCTCCTCGGCCAGTTTTTGTGAAAACAACACGTCCGCTGTCGAGCGTGAGAGTGTAAGCGTGATATTGAATGAGACGAGGACGTACAAGCACCCGCTGAAAAACGACTGGGCGTCATCGAGAACGCACGCATGGCCGACAACGCCGTGCGCGGGACGATCGTCTGTCCACTGCGCAATGCCGGACGTGCAACAACCCGAGACGACACGGACGTGAGCTGGCGAAGAGCACGAAAAGCCGACATGGTAGTTGTAGCGTAAGTGTCGTTTGTGAGGGGGAGAGGAAAATAGCGTCCGTTTCCTTAAAAAGACGGTTCCCTCGCCAAAATTTACCGTAACGTGAAATGTTTGGCAAGAGCTTGTAAACCAAACAACAACCTCGCTCGATTTGGAAAGGCATCCTCATACTGACTTGGACGACTGAGCTCGAACGATAAACGGTATGTGTCCTCGCAATCCATCATGATGTGGCAAGGTCGTGTCAGCCGATCTCGCTCTTCGCTGGCAGCGTGATCACTCGGCATCACTACGCTGGATGTGCGCATGAGGGTGACAGTGGCAAGTAACTCGGCGTACATCGCCTCGAGGCTCGTTGCGGAACACTGGGGATGGGCGAGCTTGGACCATACGTTCCGCCTTCCCGCCCAAGCACAGATCACACCAAGAAAATAGCAAACATATTCAATTCCTTGTCTCCTACATATGAAAGCCTACACATCAACGATACATCGACGACAATACTGACTGCAGAAACTGGGCTTCGAAAGAAGAGGGGAAGGTGAGCATACAAAGCGAACAAAGTTCAGAACCCAACACATGAGGAAGGGAGCGAGAAAACACTTCCAAACGAGCAGCGCAACTTGCAACCGAAACTAGTCTGCGTCTCCGGCCCAACCCCAGCTCTTCGCCATTCTTTGACCAATAAAAAGATCCGAAAGGATTACATCACATACCTTCCTCGCCGGACCAGTAATTTAAAGGTCAAAGAAAGTGGGAGTCTGCAGTTTCAGACTCATAGAGGAGGCAGAATAGAATCAATTCAGATCGAGCGAGAAGCAAGAAAGCAATGTCAAGACCAACATAGATAACACGAAGAAGACAATCAAGACGTGGATGGGACAAGACAAGGTGACGTAGAGGACGTCGATGCAGATATTCAGTCGTCGTTTATGACTGGGCTGTTGGCACCATGATCAGAAGCTTGCTCACTCCCTCCAGCCGTTCCGCCAGAGGGCGGGCTCTCTTGTGCAGTCGTCACGGCCTTTCGCTTTTTGGTCTTTGCATCGCCGCCCTTGCTTGCGCGAGCTCGCTTTTTGCCAGATGCAGCCGTACCGTTAGTCTGTCCTTCGCTTGCGTTCCTTGACGCCTCCGCGGGATCAATAGTGGTAGCCGGGGTCCCGTTGACAGGCGGTGGAAACGCGCCTGGAGCGACAGCGTAGTGAGGGAAAAAGCCTGGCGGTGCCAACGGATAGTATGGCACCATAGGAGGGGGATGGCCTGCTCCGTTGGCTGCACCTTCTGGAGAATCGTGTCCAGGCGGTATGAAGCCAGGTGGGGGGTAGAAGTAGGGGTAAAACCCTTCGGGAGGCGGCGGGTAGTGAGGCAATGCCTGGATGGGCGGGGGTGGCTGGCCACCACTGGGGTTCTGCGGAGTTTCGCTTGCGGCTTGCCACTCGGACTCGCCATCCGCGGCTACTTGCCCAGGTAAGCGTGCATTTGCTGACATGTATCACGTGTACGTACTGGTAAAAGATGCCTCTGTTGCATTGTCGGAAGACTTGCCCTTGCGCTTGTAGGGGCCGCGCTTGATGCCCTTTTGGCGTTCTTTGCGGATGCCGTCCACGCACGAGTCTTGAATACCATACTTGATGCAGCGCTCACACGGACGGACTTCGTCACAGCGCTTACAAGCGTTGGCACAATTGGTACACTGATCGCCAAGTCAAGACCGTCAGCATCACGAGATGCGCGACCAGGGTCGGCGACTCACCGCCATCTTGACCTGCTTACGCTTAGGACGCGGTCCATTCGCCGCAGCAGGCGTAGATTGTGGATACTGTGAAAAGCCTATTTTTTCTGACGTAAGGAGTGTTTGTGGTCAGCAAAAATAATGCAGACCTTGTCCAGGAGGCGGGGGTGGATAAGGATATATCATTCCAGGGGGCGCTGGAAAAGGAATCATGTACTGCGGTCCTGGAGGTGCACCGCTACCATTCTCGCCGTGACTTGCGTCGGGGGGCTGGGCGTAATATATAGGGTATCCAGGAGGGTAAGCTGGACCGAGCGACTGGACACACGGGGCCATAGCAGGTGGATAAGGATGTTCTTGAGCGACTGGACCAGGATTCTTAGGGTGATCATTGGGCATTGTGGTTGGGAATAAGAAAAGTGACCGGTGCTGAACAGAGATTATCTTCTATTTGCGTAAGCAGATAGGCGCGGGACTGCGGGTCAAGAAACATGTTGGGAAGGAGGTCAGCGTGCTGGCAGAGGGACATCCCGACGACACGGTCGGACGAGCGCGAAGATGGGATGGGGAACAGGAGAGCAAGACAACTCACTCCGCTCCAAATTGCTTGTTTTCCGATCCGTCGCCGCTCAGAAACTGACTGGTGCCGCCGTGATTGAGGAATCTCCTCTTGTATTCTGCAAAGACTATGTCTCTGAAAATTCAGTGTCAAATAAAAGGTTAGTTTAGATTCGACATACGGGACGAGGCTAGTGCAAGTTGGTAACTGAGTAGGAAGGTTGCACGTGCGAACCAAACCTTAAGCCGCGTTTTTGGAGCTGGACCGTGCGCCTCTGGCCGCTCACCTGGCCGTCGCGAGTGACGGCGACGACACCGTTCAATTGCGGGATCGCGCCTGTCACCACCTAAAATACTGTGTGCCATAATTACACGTCCCATCTGACGCCTGCTTCTTTGCTTTGCCACATCATTTCCTTTTCTCCGCCCCAACCATGAACAGCTCCGCTCGAACGCACCTTTGCCCTCAAAACTACGGACGGTCCATGGCTGGTGTGGACATTTCGAACAGGACCTTGCGCTGGATTCTCCTCACACGACCCCGCTCAATCACCCTTGGCGTCCCTCGATCCAGGCCCTCTTCATCAATCGCTTCTCTCGTGGAATTCCGTGTGATCGCCATTCATCACACATGATTTTACCACATACTGTAGGATTCTCCGGAGGCGATGACTTACTGTTCGATTGACATCCCAAAGACGTCACTCGATGTGCGCACTCCCTCCACGAATGCAGGATCAAAAAGCTGTGAAAAGAATAATGTTGGATCCTGGCACGTCAACGGTATGCATCATTTATGGTCACCTGTGTGAGTCGGCATTTTTATGTAAATCTGTTGGCAACTCGCATGGGTACGGAGATCTTATCGTGGCAATGCTTGTTCACGCGAGTGAGTCATGTACCTTGCAGTTCTATTTAATGCGATTCCGTTACTCACTTTGCTCGTGGATGCGTCCATCAAGGGGGACGTTGAGGTAAGTGGGTCCCATACGATTTTGACCCCTCTTTCCTTGCATTCCGACGTAACCCACTGACCGAATACTCGGCGGATGATCGCAATCAGTAACCAGGATCCCGTTCAAGACAGACTACAGCCACTATGTCTTCCAACTCATTTCCTCCGTCAGGCTTAGCGAAGTGGCCGCTCGTCTCCGACTTGTGAAACGTGACTCTCTCAATCGCACGGCGAACACGTTTGTGATGGTGTCCCTTGACGACTCTTCCACGATCCATCGGCTGATCGTAGTTCCTCTATTTGAAACTCAGGATTAGGAACAATTCGTTCTGGACTTGGGTGGCTTTCTGGCTTTGCATCATCACTCGCTGGAGCGGCCAGCAGTGCGGCGAGCGCTTAAGGGATCTATCCTGGTATTGAAGGTCATTCCTATGTAGAGAATAGCAGTCGTGAAGCAATATGATAGTGACATTAGGTTTTGATCAGGGACAGTTCGCTTGCGCACGGATGGCGAGGCTGCGATGCGGAAACTTCCGTGTGGTCCTGGTTTGGAACCGTCGACGCCAACCCAGTCTGCAGACCGTTTAGGAGTTGGCTTAACGAGTACATATTGCCAACATTACCCCCATTCTTCCTCATGATTACAATCCTTGTTTCGGGGATAGCAACTCTGAGTCTCTCAGAGGGTTGCTGAAGTTCTCATAGCGGCGCCGTGTGCTGGACTGATTGGTAATAGTAGGTTGGCTCTACAGTATCGTCCCCAGCTTCAATAATGGGCTCGTGGCCGAGTTTCGCTGAGACCGCTAGTATAAAAAGACAACGGAACATTGAACGGAACTGCAGCTCCAAGGAACTCCGTACCATTTTCTTTCCATGCCCTCGATAACGAACAGACCTGCGCCGGGTATACCCCTGCGCAAGTGCCTGCAGCTGGCACTGCGTACGACCCACAACCAGACGGCAAAAGCAGTCCCCAAGTTGTTCCAGCTCATCAAGATCAGAGGGACGACGTTCCATAACGCTGTCGTCTGGTCTTACTTCCAGAAACAGATCGAAGCTGAATGTAGCTCCCTCCAATGTGTCAATATTCTGCCGAAGACGGTCACTTTACAGCTTGGCATCTAGCTCACCGTGAGCACGCCACCTTGCTGAGATGTCAGGGGCCTTGACGAATCCTCAGTCGGCAGTACTCTCATCCGAAGTCCCGGACTAGGGCGATGGCTGTTTTACCTGAAGGTCGGTGGTTTATGTAAAGATAACCAGACCGAATCGCTCCGCAAGATTGTTGAGTTTGCCCATTCTCGAAACCAGAAGATTGGTATTCAACTTGCGCACGCGGGTCGCAAGGCGTCCACGGTCGTTCCGTGGCTGTATTATCAACTAGTAGCACCTGAGAGGGTTGGAGGATGTCCTAATAACGTGGTGGGACCCTCGACTTTACCATTCAACGAGGACCTCCCCAGACCGAACTCTCCATAGCCCAGATGAAGATGGATGGTCAAAGCATTCGCAGACGCTGCAAAACGTGCACTTAAGGTTGGCGTCGACGTAATCGAGATTCACTAAGCTCATGGATACTTGTTGTTTTAAGTCCCCAATCGAACAAGCGTGCGGATGAGTATGGCGGTAGCTTCGAGAATCGCATTCGCTTGACTTTCAAAGTGGTCGAAACCATTCGCGCCATCATCCCGAGCGAGATGCCCTCGTTCCTAAGGTACGTGAACTACTATTAGTCCACCGATGATCGGACTCACGGAGATTAGAGTCTCCGGCACAGTGTGGCTGGAAGAGGCAGTACCAGACGAGCCCTCTTGGCGAGTTGAAGGCGCTGTCAGGCTTGCGGGCATACTCACGTGACCGCTCGACGATTTCTTGGACGTCTCCAGTGGCAGAAACCATCCCAAGGCCATCATCAAAGGTGGCCCAGCTTATCAAGCACTGTTCGCCCACGCTGTGGAGCAAGCTGTTGGCGATAAGCTCGTAGAGGGCTCTGTTGTATCGATCACGAATGGTGCTACTGCCCAGGAAGGTCGATTTTTCTTCAGAAGAACCCCGGTGTGATATGGTTGTGAGCCACTATGAGCTTTGCTGGCGACGGACATGGGTTTGCTTCTGACATGGAAGTGGCGATCAAGGTTGGGAACCAGATCGAGTGGTCGCGGTGGAGCTGGAAAGAAAATAAATTGGCAGAGTGTGGTCTCCAATCCAAAATTTTGCGCGGGAAAAAAAAAAAGCAAAGTCATGGGAAAACATGACAAGGCACCTGATCGGTAAGGCTGATCATCTGCCGACATGGAACAGCCTGCAGTTCACCCCGGGGCCCGGGTCCAGGATTGCGATGCTACAATATGTATGTGGCAAAGTGGTTCGAAATCCGAGTCGAACTTGGTCGGCTCCTTACGATCTCCAAGACTCCCGGTTGCACATGATTCACTTAGCTCCGAACAGCCGGCCGGTTGTCATTCGACATTCAAATACTTCCACCCTGTCAAGTTCTTCCATTCATAGGTATATCGTATACCCGAGGGAGCATGTGCTCAAATCGTGTTGCCATATGATTCAACATTTGCAATTGTTCATCTGCGGGATAATTCGTACGTTATCGCTCATGGATTCCACCGCAGGCCATTTTAATCTCGGTTGTGATTGGAGGATGCGGTCACTGGCCATCCTTAAGGGTACGAAATTACGCGCCTTTCCTCCACGCGCGTTGGCCTTATGTAGGTGAGGGAAGTGAATATATTCTCTCTGCGATTCAGGTAGTCACCCACTGCTGCTGGCAATACTTCTCCCCCGATCTCTGATGAGAAAATGTATGGCGTCACCAACATCTTCTTCATTGTTTTCGCAGGTCTAGGGGTATTGTTGGTCGCGATACCTCTTCCAAAGGCGATAGGTGAGCGGTTTACAGCGTATTGTGATGCCCTGACCAAGCAATCAGCTTCTGGAAATGTGGGGACCTCCATGATCATCATCTGGACTGAGCTTGCATGTATAGTTCAATTTGTCAATGCGATACGCTGGAATTGGAACACTGAGAATTGGGCTCCGGCTTGGTGCGACTTTTGTACGTCCAGCCAATGTGTCGATTGCAGCGACAGCTGATTTCGATAAAGGTAACTACTTCCTCATTGCCGCAGATGTTGGTCTTGTGGCGAGCGGTGCCTCCATCAACCGCCGCTTGTACATGATCGCAACTTTGGACCCCAGACGACACGCGGTATGATCATGCAGCTGTTGACGATACGCTAACTAACATGTAGGTCAGAAAACATTGAATGCGCTAGTCGATATCGTTCTTTGTCTAGTAATTCCATGTGCTTCCATCGCACTTGGTACGTATCGCCAGGACTGTCGAACTTGGTTGTTTCTTGCTTATCATGTACCGCAGAGTATGTCGTTCAACAATATCGGTTTTACATTTACGAGGACATTGGATGCCTTCCTGGTGTAGGCAATGTCAATCTCGCTTTTCCCCTTGTGTGGATGATCCCCTTATTGGTGGGCACAATGTCAACAGGATATGCTTGTGTGTAATTTGCCAATCTGGCTTCCATGAACTTACACTGCCTGCCTAGGTCTTGCTATCCGAGCAAGTCTTCATCGGTACCACTGGCGAATGGGAGAGGCATTTATGGACTCTGCTTGGAGCCGACGCCTAATGGCCATAGGAGTTGTCAGTGCCACATACGGACTAATCCCAACTTCGATGGCCATCGCCTTGATGTCAACCGCCACTCCAGTAACGCCCTGGCCGGGGTGGAAAACCATTCATTCAACCAATGAACTCATCATCTATGTACCTGCATCGGAGTGGCGGTCGAGCTCTACCCGGATCGCCGGTGCTGAACTGCGGCGCTGGACTATCGTGACGATTGCTTTTGTGGTTTTCGTATTCCTTGGGTTAACTGCAGACGTGAAGAGGATGTATTGGCCACCATTCAGAAGCGCCAACGATTCCATCAGTCTAGCAGGGTGCGATCTCCTTGTTTCTCACTCATTTTTCGTACTTAGAGTGGACTGTCGATTAGCAGCAGGACTGTGGTCGACTCGGAAGAAAATGTTGATCGGGATGTATACAATCAGAAAGGTAACAAAACCATTCAACTCTTCAATACATTCCTTCAACGGTTCACTCTGCACCCAGCTCCTCTATCTTCGCGTTTCTGCCGAACTTATTTCCCTCCCTTTCGGAGACCACGCGTGGAAAGTCGACATGAAAGCTTTGGCTTCACCAATGGGCCAGGGTTGGATTCGGACCTAGAGGGTTTCCGACTGGTTTGCCCTGTGTCCCGGTCACACCCTGATGCGACAGAAACCGAGTGATATGTCGTGGGGACTGCAAGATAAAGGGGGTGATCATTGATACCAAAAGTTTGAACGTCGCGTCTCTCCCGTACCCGTAAGGATGTATTTTTATTCAGTAGTATCATTGCTATTAAATTTGTTCACGTAGCAGTTTCAATTGGGGTTGACTCTCCAATTCTTTGAGTAGCATCAGTAATCCTTGTCCTTGATAGATCCGTCGTAACAAGAACAAACAAGCTTAGTACGATCTTCTAAGTTTGATGCTCAGGATTTAGGGTAAGCGAATATCGGATTCTGGCTCTGCACACCGCCCCTAGCGTTCCAGAAGGTGTTGGCAACATCCCGTACTTTGCTCGTATCTTCCTAGACGGTCTGAGACCACACCGGGTAATCATTATCATTATCTCACGAGGAAAGGTTTGATCCATATACTCGTCCGACGCCTGATTTGAACGCGATCCGGTCTTTCAACACTAACCGATCCCACGCGGCGAGTTGACTAACTTATTTGAGAACGGAAGCAGTCGTTGGGATTCCACCACACATCGTTCTGTCCTTTCATGACATCGACAGCTAACACCACAATGTCCGGCGTCGGATCTGTCCCTGGAACCTCGGATTGGCGCATTTTGTGCCAAGCTCGGAAAGCTGTTCAAGTGGCCTCCATCCCCAAAGAGTGGAGGATCAATTTGCCGCCAGATGCATCGTTGGATGTTCGCTCCGTCACAGAGGACTGTGGACTTTTGTCATCACGAGAGCTCGACATAATCAATCTCGGAGCAAAAGACGTCTCTGCTTTGGTCCGCTTGCTCGCCGACAAGACTTCGGGGTACACGAGTTTGGAGGTCACCACGGCGTATCTCAAGAGCGCTCTCATCGCGCATCAGGTCGTGAGTTTATGATTTATGATTCTGATCTATCAAGCATATTAAACAATTGGTTCAGACAAATTGTCTCACGGAAATTTTCGTAGATCGTGCCCTCGATCGAGCAAAAGAAGTCGACCGATATCTTGTGGAACGTGGGGAACCTATGGGGCCCTTGCACGGCTTACCGATATCCCTGAAAGACCAGTTTACAATGAAAGGCTTGGAGACAATCATGGGTAATGACTAATCCATGAAGTCGTTCTGGACTGCTGATGTCATCTCCCTTAGGATATGCTTGTAACATTGGGAAGTTTGCAGAGGATGACTGTGTTCTCGTGGAAATATTGTACGAACTTGGGGCTGTGCCGTTTGTTCGTACTAACGTACCACAGACACTCATGGTGAGTTCCCTTCTCTCGGTCGTTCACGTCGAATATTATCGGGGGAAAGGAATCTCCGTCTCATCTGACATCGCTCAACCACGCAGTGGGGTGAAACACATAACAATGTATTCGGTCGCACAACAAACCCTTTCAACAGGAATCTTACCCCTGGTGGCTCTTCCGGCGGAGAGGGTGCGCTCCTTGCAATGAGAGGTAGCCCATTGGGAGTGGGTACCGATATAGGCGGGTAATATTTCCGTTCACAACCGAGAGAAACATTTGATATCGAATAACTATAGCTCTCTTCGAATCCCCAGTGCTTTTTGTGGACTGTACACGCTTCGACCCTCGTATGACCGCCTTCCATATCATGGCGCCGCGAATACTTTGATGGGTCAAGAGTCCATTTCTTCGGTGCTTGGACCGATGGCCACTTCTATTTCGGCATTGAAGCTATTCACAAAGGCAATCATAGATGCCCGTCCTTGGGATCGTGATCCGCTCGCGATCCGAAAAGCATGGAACGAGGACGAATATCGACTCGTGGAACACGGCGGCGGAGAAAGAATGTGCTTTGCGATATTATGGGATAATAAAGTGGTCAAGCCACATCCTCCGCTCATCAGGGCTATAAATATTGTCAAGGAGGCGCTAGAGAAGGAAGGACACCAGGGTAAGTTGATCCTGTCGATCACAATCGAGATCTCAAAGTATGCCTAGTTATCGACTGGGAACCTCTCAACCATATTGATATCTACAAGAATGCTGTAAGCTTGTGGAATGTGCTCGAAATTTCGTCTGACCCATAGAACGCAGCAAACCATCTTTGTTGCTGACGGAGGGGAGGACCATCGCAGGAATTGCGAGGCCTCTGGTGAACCTCTTATTTCTTCGATGAGCCCTGAGTCGGATCCACATCCCTTCGGGGTTTCACTTGGGAAGAGTCCAGTTGGACCCCCAAGGAACAGGACTGCCTGGGAGGTATGCTTGTGATGACTAGAGGTACTACTATCACTATCTTACCTTCTTTGATCTCTAGCTGTGGCAACTCCACACAGAAAAACGTGCACTACGAAAGGCTTGTCTAGACCACTGGAACGCAACGAAGAACAAGACAAATACCGGCAGACCTGTCGATGCTATCATTTCACCTGCCACGGCCTATACTGCTTGTCCACACGGATTAAATTAGTGAGTCCCATTTTTACTTGCGCACAGAGTCCCGCCCACTTCACCCCACTCAGTCATGCGTTCTATACAATCCTCGGAAATGCGATGGACTACGCTTGCGCTGTTTTTCCTGTGACATTTGTCGACCCAAAGCTTGATCTGCCAGTACAACCTCACGACTTTCACAACCACGAAGACGAGGTGTTTTATAAACTTTGTATGTTACTTGTGTACACCTGACTCGTCGTTGATTTGAACCTGACATTCAATAGATCATCCAGACCTATTCCGCGGCGTACCTGTTGGACTTCAACTCATTGGCCGCACGCTTGAAGAGGAAGCAGTGATTGGTATGGTTGAATTAGTAGATACAGTTGTCAAGAAACATGTTGGTAGGGTATGAGAGGCGTTCATGTTAGACTAGGTACTGATTTTCTTTTGGCCATGTATAAATCATGCGGCATGTTGATCGAAGCAAAAAAAAAAAAACGAAATTCGAGCGACTAGCCGTCTAGGCTATTCTATTCGTTCTATGTCTACAATGTGTTCCTACAAGTGGATTTCATGAGGGACTATTCCAATATAATGTAATTAAGGACAAAAGACAATGGAAAGCTATTTTGGTCTATTGAAATGGCCAGCGAAGTTGGCGCTCGTTGGACGAGTCCTCCCTATATCCCGAAGAAGTAGTACACAGGCTTAAAACTGGATTCACGCCAGACACGGAGTAGTATTGCTCCGGATCATGAAAATGGGTACCTTGATAAGTTGCCGCATCGAACTGGACATTAGGCGCCCAAGTTTGGTGAGATGTTTCGTCGAGTTGACCCATCGAAAGCGAAAGTTGCGAAACTATAGAAAATGATGAGCACCTCGATTGACTATCGTCCGTCTACCTACGCAGTTGAGCAAATGTCATGCCTTCGGGACCAAGAGTAGAAATGGGTGCTTCATAAACGGTCGAAGTACTAGCCTGACCCTCGCACTGATTCCCACTCTCTGGAAGGGATGAGAGCAGGTTGATCGCTTTCCGCAAAAATGTATCATTAAGGACCTTGGAATAAAAAATGTGAACCGCGCCAACCTTTCCTCAGGATCTCCTGCCGCGTCCGCAACTCTTCTCCAGTAAGGGTCCTGATGAGACCCCGAAGCGTGTTGAAATTCTCCAGCTCCCTTTCACGATACTCCTTTTGCGAATGGGCTTTGTTTTGACGTGACGGAGGCAGGGATGCAGGGGATGGATAAGGCCGGTCTGTGTAGGACATGATGTTAACCTCCTGTTCAGTGGGGTCTTGGTGCAACGACCCCCATGATGCTCAGGCCTTATGTATATTCCAGAACGGGCGTCAGCCATATATTGAGCGTTTAAGAAAAGGCGCCGCCGCATTGCCCACTCGTTGTTCTTGCGCCCCAACACCGTGGCAGCTACTATTTGAGCCGTTCACTTGTAATACCGGTCTGACGGACCAGAGAACGCTGGGTAGGGTTCGAGATTTAGCAATAGATACCATCAATGGCCAACTCACAATGACCTAAATAGCCAAGCGCTCAAAGGCGCAGTTGGCACTCACGGCATAACATAATGAAACCATGGTCAAGTAAACTTAACCATGTGGTCCGTACCACAGGGTGTCGCCCGCCTGAACTTAATTTGTCACGTTGCAGCCTTCCATACCGTCCCATCCCTCCAAGGGATTCTGACAAACACCGTCCCTGAATCACTGTGCCTCCCGTCCGTTCGCGAGCAATGTAATTCAAGGGTGTATGGAGCGTAGGAACCTCCATCGCAAGATGGGCACGATAGTGGTATCCCGAGCCTCTTTAAATTTCAGGTGGTGCTCCAATCGGAGTGGGGCGCCATGAGCCCCAATTTACGCCTACCTTGGGTTTAATGCGGTCCTTTATTCATCTACATGTGCTGTATCATGCTTGTTCGGTCCTTTACACCGCAATCTTGGAGAGGCATAGCCATGATGTATCTGGGATCCACTGCTTCGGAAGACGACAAGATATCCATGAAGCCCAAAGCTATTCCTTCAAAACCAATCAGATGCTTGGCAAATAAAAAAATACCGAGATATTGGCACCACTAAATAAGTAAAAAAAACTGTCGCTCAAACTACCAGGTGAGGTTTGCATGGGATCATGGAACGCTAGGGAGGTGCGCCTTCCTGGCTCTGACTCGTTCATCCGAGCGACCTAAGTAAACTTGAACTTCTCGAACTAAGCGTGCGAAGCGTTTGCCAAATGTCGCGCGTGTTTGATCGAAGACCCTACCCAATCGGGGGTGCACAGCATGCATGTAAATTTTTCGACTCTGGTAGTGTTGTTGGCTTCTGAGAAATGAAGTCTGCCGTTTTGCCAACTAGTATGGCAGAACCTGGCAGAGTATTTGTGCAATTGTCAGTGACATGCAAACATACAATTCGGGACGTGCTCGGTTTGCCGGAGGACAGGCAGATGGCCTCACGGTGAGCGCCGAAGCTCACCCACTCAAAGCCTTCGCGATCACGATCTCGAACGACTGTTTTCGTCTCTAGGTAGCACTCCAGTCTGAGGCGCTGCAACCTATCACTGGTTTATCTCGGCAAAATACGTGCAAACTTCGATCATCACCTTTATCTGAAGAAACTAGCCACACAACAAACGCGGCGCCAGCATGCACACATGCATACACGAAATTTTACAGAACAATTTAACATGGGACCCACCTCTTTCGGCACTCTCGGATGGGACCTGGCTGGCCCTGAGACTGTTTTTTTACTTGACGGAATTGATGCCAAGTTTGTTGGACTTGAAGAGTGAAGCAAGGCAGAACAGCTCGGGGATCCAAATGGGGCAGAAGTTTTGGGTGGCTCAGTCTATGATTTTGAGGAGTTGATCTGAGGGAATTGTGCCACGAGCTATAGATGACGAGAACATGATGTGGATGGGGAGAAAGATTGGAATATAGTTGTATTAATGTCGTCTAGTGGGCTCGAGTGTGTCCATAGCAGTACATGTGGTCCATTAGCATGAGCGCAGTTCTTCCAAGTGGCAAAACCGCCGGTTTTGCTCGTACTGGCAGAAATGCCCGGAAATAGTTCTGCCCCCTACACGATAGAAAAGGCTCACACGTTT
>JBBPOF010000420.1:0-24813 GCA_038091315.1 Porphyrellus cyaneotinctus | reverse complement strand
GTCACTGCCACGCATGCCACGAAGGAAGCTCTCTGGCTTTGGCAACTCATTGGCAAGATTTTTCGACCACTCACACAACCTACCACTTTGTATGGAGACAATCAAGCTGCCATTGCGTTGACGAAGGATGGCAGTTATTATGCACATACCAAGCATATTGATATTCATTATCATTTTATTCGTTTTTCTGTTGATGAAGGTTCTATTCGTTTCATTTATTGTCCGACGGGCGATATGATCGCTGATACACTTACAAAGGCTTTGCCAAGTATTAAGGCTAAGCATTTTGCGCAGGAACTTGGCCTACACCCTCCCGTTTGAGGGGGAGTGTTGATGTATTTTCGTATGGACTACACATTGCAAACGTCTCGGGTACATCCGTATGACATAATCACGTAGATATATTTCGTTCCGACGCGTATCTACATCTCAGTCTCGGACTCTGTCCAGCACTGAGGTGAGATCCGTCTATTCGTACTTCGTACTCTATGCTTACACCTTGTAGTGTACTTCTACAGGTGTGCAATACATAGTCTCGGACTCTGTCCAGCACTGAGTGTACTTCTACATATATAGACAAAGCATAACTAACCATGCAGGGAACTCTCGTCGGAACCGATATATTTGCTTTCCTCATTTTATGTTCTACAACGTGTGCCTTTGATATTCCTCTTCTTCTGGACATCATTCGCCGCCGCTGTGAGCCATGGCTGGCTCGTTAGGATCCGACACGCAAAATCAAGATCCAGAGTCCTTCAAACAAGACTAGCAAGGCTCCCAGATACGCAAGTTAGGCGTCATGTTTAGAAATCTACGCGTCGTAGGACTGGGCGTCGGTGCAACTGTTCAGCACAATCTGGTATCGCTGTTATACCTCCAGTCAGTTACCCAACACTTGGCGTCATCCTTCCAGGGGAGATGCTCTGTGCGTAAGCCTTGTCTGTCGATTTCATCCCTGCTTACCTAGAAACATGGATATGATTCTATTGATCCTGCCTCTGGCGGATCGTTGGGTCAGTGTAGTTGTACAGTGCTAAACAGCTCTTATGAATCGGCGTGGTGGCAGTATCAGCACATAGTAAGTACTCGGTGATTCCTTGTCGGCTACCAGTGTTAAACTCACTTCCGCATTTAATACCTCTCGGGTCAGGAGTTCGAACAGAACATCGACTCGCGTACTCGGCCTGTCAGTGTCAGTGCGTCCGCTTTGCTCTAGATCTCCCAACCATCGCGGGCGTCAATGTCGTCAACGTGACCTCATGTCCCAAGACATCTTGTACGAACTGGGGGCTGCGCAGTCGACTCGTAGGATTCCACCATTGTTTATTGCGTGCATGAAGTTGCACCACTCAAAGGGGTCACAGGACGGCTTGCGGGCGCGACTAAAAGGAACAGTTTCTGGTTTGACCATTGGCCTTACGTCCTATGGAGTGACAAACACGCTACAGGCATCCCAGGATAACTCTTTGTGCCCAGATTGGCTGGCGTGCCTTTGACCGTCTACCAGTCCACCTTCAGAGTGGTGGCGATCTGTACCAATTAAAATAGCACAGGACAGGTTTATCGAACACCGAACTGTTGGCACGAGGTCTAGGAGCTTCCTTCTAGGATATTCACCTGAGATGCTGATCGAAATCCCATGGAACATGCTTGTCTCATCTTTGGTCTTCGTTTACTAATTCTGGACCTCTAGCTTCGTGCTGACTCTTCGTAGCTACTCTTTGGGTAGGCCATTGTGGCACCTTCCGCCAACGGAGTCGTTACATCCTCGCTATTCGCTGTCTTATTCTCATTCACGCTCATCTTGTACGCGTCGCCCTCCTTTTCGCATGCTGCCCCTCAGTCATACTGATGTATGTGGTGACGATTCGTCTACGGTTCGGAGGCACGCATTTTTGAGGACCAAGTGAAACGGCAAAACGTACACCTCTAGACCCCCTTATGGTGCGTTCCCTTTACGTGGAGTTGTTCGGGCGCGCCAGCTTGAAAAATGTATTCTTTCTTCCACTCGTTTGTCGGGTCTTATTTGTTATGTACAGGGTAGTTACAACAGATATACATGGTACATGTCGTATATCGCCTTGCAAAATATCTACATAAAGCATTAGAACATTGAACAAAGAGAATCGATCTGTATATCATGCATTCTACCCCATTGAAAACATGGGGAGGTGGCGAATAAAGATACAAATACCCGGATGGCTGTCGCCATCACTCGCGCGACGCGATCCATTGTCGATGGCGCTGCCAACTGCCCACTTCCATGACCACGAGCGACTTGAGTTTGGCCATGTCGAACGGCAAGCGTGGGTCTGCCTGCAAAGCCCCGATGACGTATGATCTATGCCACACATATGAGCACCACTCCCAGTCACACAAGAAAGGAGGGAAGTTCACATGACCGTGCTCTCTTTGAGCGGCTCAACTCTGCCGCCCGTGCGAAGCGTCATGCACATTTGTTCGAGTGGCATCTTGTCCATGTGCCATAGCTTGTACGCACGAAGTTGTTGCGGTCGAGGCGGTTCGGGTATACAGTAGTCTGGGATGGATGGCTTCGTGGGCGCGCCGAGGATCGGCAACGAGGCTTCCTTTAGCTTGAGCGAGCGTGAGTCGACTTGACGTGAATAGGTCGACACGTCGAGGGTCTTGTCAGCCTGAGAAGCGATCTCCTGTAGTCTGTCGTATACCATGAGTGCACAGTGACAATCGTTCGCCGCGTCTGGCCGCAACAGAGACGCGAATGTCAATATGAGGGGCTCATAAGGAGAAGGGCGTTCTTACATTCAATCATCTTGTCCGAGAGGTTGGCCTCCCAGTTCGACGTGCGTACTTTACCCTTGAGAAGCGTCCGGCCGAGGTACATGGCGACCATCTTGGCCAAGCTGACGATTTCCCGGTTGTAGACGGCGCTGAATGTGTCATCGGCCTTGGTGGCAAAGGCACCGAGCTCCACGAGCCCCCTGGCCCGAATTCCAAAATCTCGAAAGAGTTTCTCGCCGTCGTCTGGTGGTGCTAGGCTGTGAAGAACGGTCTTCGTTACTTGGGCAGGAGACTCACTGAGAATGTTGGCACCCGTTTTCAGGATGTCCGCGGATTCGATCACCTCCTGTTCAGGTGTAAAGACAACATCATGAAAACACATGGAAAACTGACCAAAACTTTCTTCGGAAACCCTGTCGGAGAGCGTCAGTTTGAAACGGGCTGTGCGACGAAGAACTTCGAGCTCATACTTTTCATACTACTGACTTGAATGAGCAAGATCGTGTCATGGTCGCATAGTTGCACCAGGGCCGTCCGCCTTTCCTGTGCACCGGGATGCCACATGACGCGCCACTCGAGGTCAAAACCCAGAGGACTACGAAAACTCAGCGTGCAACGTGAGATATGGACTGCCTGTAGAAGCCTCACCTTTTCAAAGTCTGTACAAGATTGTTGGCCTCGCTTTCAGACTTGATGTAAACCACGGCCGGGGTGTTGCTATATTCCATGAGGGAGTATATGGGAAGTGAGGATTCTGCTTCAGTGGCTTTGCTTGTCGAACTAATTAGTGATGATGAACCCGATGATGTATCCCTTGTAAGTGGTATTGGTTGATACAGCTTGTCGGGTTGGCGTTTCTTCTGAAGCTGAACTCGTTCTTGACATTGATCGTCTGTCAGAGACAGGTTCGGAGGCTCACTAGGCGAAAAAAAAAAATCAAGCTGTTGCCTTCGATCAAGGATAGTGTACTCAACCGAGCGTGAATCGTTGGATTTAGTCCCGTTTCCTCCGCGTGCTTCATGACAAATGTTGGGCAAGCCCTTTCAGTCATGTCCAGAGGATGTATAGATGCAGTTTGGCGGGCATCGAGAGCGCGTTTCGTCACTTTTTGACTCGTTGATTGGGTTCCAGAGACCACAGTCATTGTTGAAAATCCGTTCAAAAATAACGGGTGGACTCTGTACAGGTATGACTTTTGGTTGAAAAAGTGCGGACGAAGCCTGCTCATCACCGCACGTACTCTTTAAAGGTTGTTGAAGGTATTTGTTTGACCGACTTTGCAATGTGCGCATTGACGGCATTCCCGTCTAGAATTTCAATGGACCACTCAGTCCCGTCGTCGTCGTCGGTCACTATCGTCCTCATTGCACGAGAATACGCGTTCTTCGTATGCGTTTCCCAAGTCGCGTCAAGTAAGTATGTTCAATGCTTTGTCGCGACCCAAGTCATAAAACACAGTCACGTGATGGCGTTCGCAACACATGACCATCTAACAGCCGTCATACTGGGAATTATCAGTATCAGCGTCATGATTGGACCACCTATTCGGATGTCTCGGCTGGTAAAGCTGATATTCCTTCTCCATGAGTCGTTGTTCAACTTCAAGTCCCTCATCTGGGAGATTCAAAGGGCGCCTGTAGAATCCTGGTGGTACGATCGGCGGCTCATGAAACATCCACCGCAGAACAAAAGAGGAAACAGGTCGCCTGACACTCGCCGTTCGCCGTTTCAAGGTTTGGCGTGAAGACACCCTCTTACATACATAAGGCTTCCTATCCGCAAGGACTATATCAACATCGTACTTCAAATACTATAATCTGTATCTTCTCGCTCGAGTAATAACCGTACTTGCCGTCGATATTTATCCCTTAAGGCCAGAGTTGAGCTGGGTTCGGGGATCTCAAGGTTTTTCTGACTCTGGCGTGTGAACCGGTTGTCCTTTGTAATCACGGCGACACTGTGATTGAGTCCGTCTACCCTGACATCAATGACATGTTCCTATAATAATTCATTCCCGCACTGACTCACTGAGTGACAGATAAGAACCACCTGCAGTGATCAACTTCGACTCGTCAGTTTACCCCTTGGAAGGCCTTTCTTTCAGCCCTCCATTCACTCCCTGGGCCCCGCCCAGTCTGACAGCGGCACGCCTTCATCTCTCCGTCACTGCACGAGAAAACAAACATTTCACTCTCCTGATTCGTCCATGATAAAACACTTTTTCACGTCCCTTTTTCTTCCAAAGGATGGCAAGACGAAACCTGTGGATCCTGGCTTGCGGGCACCACCATCGGAGACAACAGCTTTGCTAGCCTCTCGCGTAGAGGAATTCGACGACCATGAATCGCCCGGGAACAACGCTTTCTTGTCAGTCTTGCAACAGGAGGTTACAACGCTCGTCAAGTTTGCTCTTCCTGTGTTTGGGTTCGTACTCTGGGTTCCGTTGCACACCCTATGTCCCTCACTAAAGCCAATGTTGAAAGTACCCATGTGTTCGAGCACAGCATTATCATGTCCTCAGTGATTTCTATTGGACATATATCCACCATCGCGCTCGCTGCCGCCACCATCGGCTTCATGACAGCCAATGTCACTGGACTCAGCATCATCCAGGGGATGTCCAGCGCGTTAGACACCGTTCTGCCGAGCGCGTGGACATCAGATCAGCCACAACTCGTCGGGCTATGGACTCAACGCATGGGTATGTTGTCCCACTATTAAATGAACAGTATTGCTTACGCTGAGGACAGTTGTTTTACAGATTCTCATATTGATCGTGAGTCCGATGCGCTCACTGGCAATATCCTAGTGGTCACGGTACCGTCAGCCCATCCATGTAGTCTGGTTCAATGCCGAAGCCCTCCTTTTGGCGCTGAAACAAGATCCGGAGGTTGCAAAATATGCCGGCATCTATCTAAAATGGGCCTCCTTGAGCCTTCCAGGGTACGCCTGCAACTGTATTTCCCGGTAAATAATGTCTCTCTCTTCTTCGTGCTTGTGTTTACAATCCCACTTAGCCGATATTTCCAAGCTCAGGGTAAAAGCTGTGCTTTGTGTTGTCGGATGGTGGACTAATTTAACTAATAGGATTATTTGACGTGCCCGCACGTATTATATGTTGTGTTGCGCCCATAAACATTCTTCTAAACTATCTCCTCGGTGAGCCGCTTCCGTTTTGTGACAGTAGTGAGGAACCTGAAGGGGTTGTTTCAGTATGGGGACCTGATTCGATTCGCCTTGGGTTTATCGGAGCGCCGATTGCAACCTCCATCTCATATAATTTGATCTCTGTCGCATCCATTTTGTATGGCATATTCTTCGTGGATCGGACGGCCTGGCATCCCATCTCCTCGCGATGCTTGACCTCTTTAGGTACTTTAGCGAAGCTGAGCATTGGTGGTGTCGGTACGTGCCTATGATATCTATCTCGCCAAGAGCTCACCTCTCGCACAGGTCAAGTTGCATCGGAGTGGTGGTCCTGGGAGCTCGTTGGACGTACGTTGCATATTTCTTCCCTCTGTCTCGAAGGCTCATCCCAAGTGGTGTCAGTTGCTGCAAGCTTGTAAGTGGTAGTGACAGTTGCAAGAATGTACTACTGAACGGATCCTTTGCAGTCTCGGACCCATACCATTGGCGTCACAGTCCGTACTGCTCTCTACAGTTTCAAGCACCTTCCAAGTCCCATATGCTCTTGGTGTTGCGACTTCCGTTCGGTTAGCCCCTACCTCCGCAACCATGATGCATGTCTGACCTTCCTTTCAAGTATCGGCAATCTCCTTGGAGAGCGGAATGCGTATCGCGCCGGTGTTGCTGCGAATGCTTCTCTGCTTGTTTGCATTTGCCTCGCGCTACTTTTATGGTCCGTATCGTCCCCTGTAGATTTCTTGCGTTTGATTGTCGTTTCAAAGTGCCATCCTTTTGGCTTTTCGAGCGACTTGGGCATACATGTTCAATGGTGATCCAGGTATGACTCGAGCGCTCGCGAGGATCGATTACTGAAAGGATCTACGTTTTCCTCAGCGGTCGTGGCACTCGTGGCTGCCATGCTCCCTCTGGTGGCGCTCGCACAGCTATTTGACCAGCTTGGCGCTGTGCTCTCTGGCATCCTGCGTTCTCGAGGCAAACAGGTGGGTATCGAACACGTTCAAATCTTGTGCCATGTAACTAAACACTCTACCCACAGACGCTGGGCGCGTTGATCAACATCAGGTGAGCCCCAAACAATCTTATTGTACCAATGACCGACGACGTCTGGCAAAGTGGCTTCTATTGTGTCGGCGTCCCGGTCAGCCTCTGGCTGGCGTTCAATTGTAACTGGGGTCTCTTCGGGCTATGGTGGGGTTTGACAGTCGGGATGGCTTGGGCCGTCGTATTCGGCGGGTATTTCTGCTTGTCGACGGACTGGCAAACAGAGGTAGAGAAGGTGATGGCGCGCTTGGCGGTTGACAAAAAGTATCAGCAGGAACGGAGGGACGTTTAACAGTGCATGATGCGATGAAAGGTGATGATGGTGGGTCCCGCTACGGCTGGCCATTCACAATCGCTTGGTCGCACCTGACGTGCAGGTGCCCAAGTATATAATATGTATGTGGAATCAATTAGCTCAAGTATTCCAACACTTGGCATGAAAAAATGTATACGATTTGCAAGTCCTCATGTTGTTTCCGCGTCGGATTGCCAAACTTGGCTAGTGACTGGGAGTAAATTTCTGTCATCGAAGGTGAACGTTCTGAACCATCCGTGAATACTGACTGTTTCACGCTTGCGCGCGAGAACTTGGAGGATTGACGACCACGCTCGTATGAGACTGAGTAGCATGGCGCAACGCGGGCACTTGGGTGCGAACGATGGACTTGATTAATGCAGCAGTCCTTACTCCCTCCCAGCGTTGATCGGTGCCTCGACGAATAACTTACGGAGCTCACTCTCATTGACATTGTATGTTGAACCAATTTGCATGAGCTCCCGGTGACCCGGGCTGAGAAACGTACTCGGGACACGCATCACCAGCCACCTAGCTTAGTCTCGACAGAAATAGAAATACTCCAGATGCTCATCATCCGAGTCTCAAGCAACTGTATTCAAGCTAGCACGAATCAGCCAATACTTATTTCCAACGAGTCGCACCTTGTCACAGTTCCGGTCTGGGGACACACATGTCCTCCCTCTTGTCGTAAATATCATAAACAACCGGTGCCCCCTCAGCCTGGAGATCCCATGCGACGTTCTCCACCGCAGCAAAAACCCGAAGTAGATTACCTCCCGTCAGACCCGCGAGTTCGTATTTATTCCAGCCCCGGCGATAAAGTTCAGCGATCTGGCGGAGCTAAGTGGTCGCGAAAACGCGCGGAAGAGAAAACCGTACGAGTGAGGGGTACTTGGAGACGTTTTCGAGTCCTTCGGGAGTCGAACTTATGCCGTCGAAATCACTACCGATACCGACACTACGGAAGCAGGGTTCATCCTTGACAGGGTACGATAGGTGTAAAAGACCCACTGTTGCTTTCCGGTAACACTCGCAATGTGCTCGACGTGATCAGCGACAGTTCGAACATTGGCTTCACCATAGGGTGCAATGTAGTCGGGCGAAAAGTTAACCTATAGTGACCTGAGAATACTAATGGTGCAGCTAACGTGTGGAACGCACCATGATAATACCGTCCTTCTTCTCCTCGGTTGAACCGATCAGATGAAGTATCTCATCGGGCACGTTACGAGCCACGCTGTGAACGGCCCGAGCCGAGGAGTGAGACCAGATGACAGGTGCCTTAGAATGCAAGATGGCCTGCGTCGCAGTCAGGTCGGAAGTATGCGATAGATCGATCATCATTCCAATTCGGTTCATCTCTTCGATAAGTTTAAACCCGATGGAACTAGATGACGACAGACAATCAGAATAACATAGCAGATGAGAGTTCGCTTTCACCTCAAACCGTAGTGCAATGGGGCAATTTGTGTCAGGTACCCACATGAATCAGCGAATGCATTGTGACACGTGTGAGTGAGAGTCACATATCGGACACCGAGCGCATAATACTGTCGGAGTACCGAGATAGAGTTGCCTAATTGATGTCCTCTATGAATAGTCTCAGCGAATCTAACCAGACGAAAAGAAATAAACTGACCCCTCGACGCCAAGTAAGCTGGCGATTTTTCCCTGCTTGATGGATTGCCTTATATCCTCCGAGCTAAGTGCATAGCTGAATGTCTGAAACATTGTGAGTCAATAATGATATAAACGGCGAAGGCGAGCCTCACGTCTGGATACTTTTCAATTAGACCTTTGGCAACGTCGATTTGCTCAAGCGTGTCGCTGGACAAGTTGTCAAGGTAAGTTTCATTGTCAACGAAATATCAGAAAAAACACACCGCACTCTCCATGTAGCAGTTAAAAAATCCTTCCCTTCCACTGTACCGTCCGCGCAGTCCACATATACGGACCTGGCCCAGTCCAATTTGATTCAAGCACGGAGTCGCTGAGAAAATCATACCAAAAGAACCCGCCTACTTTGCCTTCTCGGAGACGGGGAATGTCGACGTGCATCGGCAGTTGGCTGTCAAGTTGGATGTCAGAGACGTTGTTTCGCCAAACCAACCTGGCAAGATAGGGTAAATCTGGATGTTGGTGTTGATGAATAATAATCTCATGATCAAAATATTGACCAACCGATGTGACCATCCTACGTAGAACAGAATGTCAGTCGGACGGAAGAGCAGAACAACAAGTACACACAATAACAGGGGCAGAATCGAGCAATCTCCGAGCCGCAAGATTCGGATCTCTGGGTAGCTTTCCTGACCAACCATTATCTCTGAGATGGCCAGGGTCGAGAAGGGCGAGTATGACACCGACGACGAAGACTACGCCCAAGGCTGCCCAGACGACAGAACGGATGTGAGCTGTTCGGGACTGCTGTTGTACAGCCGCGAACTCTGCATCGTCGCCTGCATAGTTGCGCTGACCGGACTCTTCGCTTCTAAGGAGTGGTTCGTTTTCTGTGCTCATCGTCGCGAGTAACAGTTGAAGGTAGTTGTGAGAAGAAGAGACGAGTCCCTATCCAAGCGTTGTACTCGAACATAATATTGCCAGCCGTGTATTAGGTAATGATAGACGTCATCGGCAGTCCCCGATGTTTGCTTTGCACCTCCAGAACGAAACCGTCAGCTGCGCAAACAAATGGAGACCCTGTTGTGAACACTTGGGACGCAGCGGACGAATAGCCATGAAGACGAGACAAACCCCGTTGAGCGGATATAATAGCTTGGAGGAACTAGCATGGTCTGCTGGGTAAATCGAGATCCCTCGAAAACGACACGCCAACAAGCTTGAATACTGAAGGAAGATAATGACCACGAAGGACGGTACAGGTTCACGCTGCAAATCGATACGGGTCAGCACAAGCCTATGTTGTCGGGACAACGGCCAGACCTTGCTGCTCATGCTGAGGTAAATATCCAGAAGTTGCAAGAGGATCTTCCATCAATCGCGTGGTAAGGTGTCCCTTTGTCAGTCGAGTATTTTCATGCTTTAATACCAGTGGTGCTTCAAGTTAGTGACAGATCGCACTCACTCCGTCTTGAAGAATTCAATGTGACCGTAAACATCAGAACGTCCCCTTAAATTATCCCCTTGGTGAGTAGCGCTTGCCAGTCTGTGATCCTGTAATATTCGACTCTTGCGAGTGTAGCGTATCCCATCTCGGATTTATCGGTGTTCCAATTGTGACTTCTATTTCGTACGGTCTAATCTCCGTCGCGTGCGCTTTCTATGGTGTGCCTGTCGTGGAAAGCCCGCCTAGCATCTAATCTCCGTGCGGTCACCGACTTCGTTGAGAAAGTCGAGTACACGTATGTAGTAGTCCTCGATGCGTATATACCGCGTCATCGTTGATTCGTCTACCCCCCAGGCCAAGGTCGATTGACGTCGGAACGATGGTCCCGAGGGCTTGTTTGACGTAACGTAAATTTCTTCTCGCAACTCTTCACGGACCCAGAATACACTCGCCCGTTTCAAATGGCAATTGCGCACAAATCCAAATCATATCGTTGGCCAAGGCAAAGTCCACCGCCATTTGCTTTCATCAATCCGCTCCTCTCACCATTGACGGCCTGGGGCCTTCAAGTGCCTGTATATTGGGGATTGCAATTTACATTCGGTTGCTTCACCTTTCCCGCCGCAGCGGCCCACAATTCCATGACATTTGGCGATCTCCTCGGAAAGAAGGACACAAAGTACACGAGTGTGTCCACAAGTGCCGCTTCCTTCTTTCACCACGTTCGCGTCCTTTTCAGAGTTTACACTGGCATGTCGTTCGTTTGATTTCCTACCCGTAATGGCTTTTTAACTCACGGTTTTCTGGGGATACAAGGTTAATGGTGAAATGCGTTAAAGTTGAGTAGCGTGATGCACCCACCTGATAGAGGATTTCGACGAGTGTGTGAGGGCCGCGGGGTATCATCGCTGTTCCTCCACATGCCAGAATACGAATGGGTATTACCGAGTTGGCAATGACTAGTCGAATGTAGACCTTGCGGTGAGTTCGTTCGATCACGGACAAGCCAGATGTTTCCTGGATATTTTGGATGATCGACTAATATCCCTCAACAGTTTATATCGTCGCCTTGCGTGGCCTATTGGCATTTTGGGAATGGTGCCACTTCCGGTTTCGATGGTCTCAAGCGATGACCAACCCCAACTGCATTCAAGTTACCCGGTGTTGATCACTGCTCATCTGGAAGAACGGCTCACGGCGATGTCGTCTACGGCCGACATGACCTGTATTTAAACGAACAATTGCTTTCAGTTTGCATATCCTCATGTAGGGTGGTCACGCGACCATATCATGCCATTTTGATTGAGGGCGGCGTTTTAGCATCGCGGTGGAAACTGGAAAGACACACACGGCCCAATACAAGGTGTTGGAAGTCTTTTGGCCTATCTTGGCTACTTGCATCCCACATTTCCATGGAACGACGCGACATGGTGGGATCGAGCGTGTCGTCAAGAGAACAGTTGCTATCCGCGCGAGGACGTCCCGGAAGACGCAAAGTCTTGTGATGGCACTTTGTGTGCCTGGGCTTCTCACCACGAGCATGTGTCCTTACTGTGACCGCGAACCGTTGGCGAGTGCGCCTGTCAAAGCGGTGTTGTTGGATACTATGGTTCTTTGCGTCGTGCGAAACTTCCCCTGTTCCTCTGCCAACGGATGGGAATTATCAATGAAACACCTCGTGCACGACCGGTCGGCGGCGCCGCACCACATCAGCGCATCATGCGTCACGTTTGCGCCGTCCGAGTCGTCATTGTAGTGTCTTGACGACGCGTGTCATCCCTGAGGCATAGCTCCATGCGCACGTCCACAGTGCCACTGAAGCCCAATCCTATGTATCAGAACGTGGGCAGCGGTGTGGAGGCTGAGAGACATGCGTCGTGCACGGCATGTACTGCATGTTCGCCTGCGACACGTTTCGAAATCAAATCAATCTTCTCCCGTCGTTACAAACGTATGTATCGCGTATGGCGGTACATACAGTCGAGCAGCGGGCGTCGGGGTATTCGACTCTTAGCTTCGGTGGAGTCTTTTTTGATACGAATCACGCGAACGATGGCGTTGGCGCGTCGCCGCGTCCTTCGCTTCCTTATCATCCCCGTCGCAGTGTCCGTTCACCGGCGGTCGTCGCTCCGAGAATAGTCGGTCTCTCAAGTAACGGCGACGCCTGCACGTTTTCAGGAAGAACAATTTGACGGTCGGTCGCATTCCGAGCCACCCTATTCGACCAATAAACTCTGACGGGACGGCAGACGACGATCAGATACAATCGCAGGCAATACGGTCCAAGGGATCCGAGTCTCGTCTTCTTCTTGTGTTCCAAGAACTGTCGGGCGTATATGAATAACAACGAGACTTGGCACGTTAGCGTTGGGAAAAAGAAACGTTGAACAGACGTACCGTAGGGACGCGTTACAACACCGCGAGCTTTCGATGGGTTCTCACCTGCTTGCCAGTGTTTATCACTGTCGTACGATGGCCCACGAGCTTGGCTTCGACCGCACGTGACGACGGTCAAACCACCTTCATCTTCTTTCTTCGAATTTATTTTCCCTCGCGATGCTCCGCCGTGCTGTTGCAGCATTGTTCCAGTTTCCCCAGTTTGCACTCGCGTCCATGATGATCAGCCCCAGACCGTCTGGTTATGGCAATTGTGTGGCCGCTGGGACGTCACGCTTCGACTTCTCGCACATTGCTTGTGGCATAAGTATGCGATGCTCCATGTGGACCGTTGGACGGGCCTTTTTCTGCGCAGACGCCATGTCTGAGGACGCTTTTTCCAGGAGCACGGTGCGCAGCACGCAGACCAGACTGTGACGGTGGAGTTTAGTGGTCCCGACGGACGTACGGAGTGTGTCAGGGGAGCTCACGTCCCCAACCGTTTCGCGTGCGATGATGCAGGAGCGAAAGTTGAATTTTTGAGCATCGGACGATGGCCGGATCAGAGGAAGGCGCCCAGTGAAACGCCTCCGATTTGATGCCATGCTATCCACCAACTTCTACCGAACCTGCTTGCTTGCCAAGAGCCAGCGCCAAGTGGAATCTCCAAGAAACCAAAAAGGTATCAATCATTTCGTGGTTAGGATAATGTAGTGTATATGTGGATAATACATGTATGTGCGTAGGGTACAAGTAGATGCAGAATTAAGAAAATACTTTCGATACAGTCGAGATGATGATGCGTCTAAAAGTCCGTTGCCAGGGTGTACGTCAAACCAAGCACAGCATGCTAAAGTTTTGATATCACAGGTTCCATTTTGTTGAGATAGGCCGACGCCACAACATTGCCAGTGCCCTTGTTGATGACCTAAATCTCAGGGTTCAGGATCGTCCATACAACGTTGTGCATCAAGGGTCGTTTACCTCACATCGAGCGCTCATGATACGGCCGCCAATGGCGATAGAAGTACTGATAATCCGAAGAGATGACCCTCTACATCGGTCAACGTGAGCCGAAGACGCTCGGCCGAGACAGAACCAAGAACATACGCAGGAGCAGGGGAGTGGAAGATGACATTCATGGCTTGCGTGACGCCAACGCCGTTGATATTCTGGATCAGGCCCAGGGCAACAAGTGGCGTACTACAACAGTTGTCGATCAAGAACGCGAGACAGCCGCCATGGAGCATCCCTGCTCCATTCAGCATGCCTGAGGAAGATGGTTGTCAGACGAGATTCTAAGCCACGTACACTCGCCAACACTCACTTTTGGTGACGACTACTTCCGCAGTCGTGATGGCTTCCATTCGGCCATGCTTTTCTTTGCTGTCATAGGCGCTGATGTCGACGAATTTGACCGCTTTTGCGACGTGGTGGCCGAAACATTGTTCGTCGCCCGCACCGTAGGCGATGAAGGTGTTGAGAATGAGTTGTTTAACGCGGGCTGAGACATTTCCCTGTATTTGTGATGCGTCCCCGCAGTTGGAGAGCGAAGCGGGGTCGACCCAAGCTTTCCGTGTAGGTTTTGAGGTGCCATCATAGATGAAGGAGGTGGACGACGAGGAAGAGGTGTTAGTATATGGTTCGTAGCCAACAGAAGCGGCGCTGGCGTAGACAGGAGAGGTACGTGAAGACATGACGGTCTAGTGGCTCAAATGCGGGGAAGGTGTGGATGTCGGGACGGGGCAGAGGGATACGCTCATATTTATCCGAAAACCCAAGTGGAATAAAATGAAATGGAAAATGAGATGGAACGACCCGCTTGGCTAAAATTAAGGCGGTTTATGGTGAGTAGCAGTGCGCGAGCTTCTACGAGGGCCTTCTTGATGCGGAAGTCGCATTTGCCTTGCCGTGTCAGATCTGACGAGGTAGATCCAGGTGCGAAAGCCGACCCTACGTTGGGCGTAGGCCGATTTGATCCAAAGGCTCGGGGTTAATTTGAGTCGACTGACACATCATGAGGAATGTCGACAGTTACTAGGTCTGGTCAGTTATTCAAGGGCTGTCAGGAGTGGCATGCCAACGTACCCTGGACTCAGACCTGTCCCCCTGGCGAACTCGACAGCTTTCGAGGCATCGAGAGAGGGAGTCGCCATTGCGACCTTGACGGGCGCATCGGCGAACCCGTTAGGTGAGAATCGCAAGGCGTGTCCGTTGACAGCTACATACTAGGATCGCACTCCGTAGACGTCCGCCATGGGGGAGTTACCACGCATGTGTACCCAGTGAGGAAGGAGATGTTCCCAATGAACATTCGACTGGTTGATTTCCAAGGCAAAGGGCTTTGGCCTCCCATGCTGGAAGGTGAATCAGGTGCTCGACAAACACGTCTTCCTTCAAAGCGTTCTTTTCAAAAGAACACCCAGATCGCTTGACTTACAATTGTGAACGTGCTTCCGGTCGTGGCTGACAGGCCTTTGTTCCCAGATAGATCCCTCTGAGCCTCGCTCTTACCACACATTAATTAATGGACCTGAACCACGGAGACGGGCGCACTTGAAGCACTGAAATCGATATTACTAATTGCCACGAGTCCCGCTGTCCACTCAGGTAGGGTAGTAAGCAGATGCTAGTAACTTGCCACGCGATAGACCGACGATTGACGAAAGCATGGCAGGCCGAGCGCATGCGAAGCGACGTCCACCACAAGACGCCTGGGGTCGATCCGACTACCGAAACCCTAGATGAAAGCTTCCATAACGTGGCATCCGATGTTTCAGGTGTTGCGGTGTAGGGTCAAGTCCCAGAAGCATTGACGGTGCCTCGAGCCATTCACACAAACGTGCTACGAAGCTGTGACTCCAGACCTGCATCTCGTAAAGGGTCACGAAAAAAGTTTCGAGGTAAATCTTAGCGTTGTGTGTAGTCCATGGAGAGTGAAATTTCTGTCAAGTTCATTGATGGTCGAGAAAATAAATAAATAAATAAACAATTCCTTGGACGCGCGTTCCCATCGAACGCGTACGCTCGCAGTGTCCATCGCATCTTTGCAGACAACAACTACGATATGGAGACTTCCTTCGCCTTGATCGGAAAAGACTATACGATCGTCGCAGCGGACACCACCGCCGCCCGATCCATCGTCAAAATGAAAGACGACCAAGACAAAATCAAAGAACTCAGCTCCCACTTGCTCATGGCATATTCCGGTGAACCAGGTCTGTCCAAACGCGCACTTGATCGCGCCCGTCTCGTCGATCCTACTTCTTTCCAGGCGATACGCTTCAGTTTGCAGAGTACGTCGAACGCAACATTCGACTGTACCAAATTCGCAATCTGTACCCTCTCCGTCCGGTCGCGGCCGCTGCGTGGATTCGTCGTTCGCTTGCAGAGTCCATTCGATCCAGACACCCATATGCGGTCAACCTGCTCATCGGTGGATATGACCTCGCGGAGCACAAGCCCAACCTGTATTGGGTAGATTATCTGGGAACGGTGGTGGACGTGCCCTTTGCAGCACATGGATATGGGAGCTACTTTGCGTTGAGTTTGTTGGACAGGTGGGATCATCGGAGGATTGTACTGGGAGATGGGCTGATGTTGTTCACAGATACCACAATCCGGAAGCAACACTCGAAGAGGGCTTGGAGACGCTCAGACGTTGCATCAGGGAGGTCGCCAAGCGGTTAGTAGTCAGTCCAAGCAAATACAAGGTCAAAGTGGTCGACAGAGACGGCGTTCGAGAAGTAGAGCTGTAATATCGTTTTGTACTCGCAACCCGTTCAGTCGAGGATATGCGTTCCTTCCACGCGATCCCCGCCCATGATCCTTTCTGTCTTTTTCTCGCACCTCACGACCCGTTTGACCCGTGCGATCACTGCTGTCGACTCCTCTGCACGACATGCCATCGCAACCGCCTTCTCCACGTCCGATTTGCGTAATCTTGGTCCCCATATACTTTCAGAATACGCGTCCACCAGCCGAATCACTTCCAGTCGTACCATCTTTCCACGAAGGAGCGTTCCGACGACCGCCTGTGGATGCAGAAACGTGGCTTGGCCAATATAAAGCGCGTGTAGGCTGGGAACGTCCTCCATCAAAGGGGGATAACGCCCGTCCACATCTGGACGTATCGCAAAACTGATGTTGGTGACGTGGATTTCCCGGAGGTTCTCCCATAACGAAAAGTGCTTGAACAGGCAGGAAGCGACCGGAGCAACGATCTTTTCCGATTCATTCATCATCCGAAATCAAAATCGTAAACGCCGGTACGAAATGATGTGATGGAGAGAAGTACGGGTACTCACAGCGGTCGAAAAGTGGTGGTCAGGATCAGGTCCCGTCCATTCAAATGTATCTGGACTTGGATTGTAAATACTCGAAATCGCATACAACCTCCGTACGGACCCATATCGGGACCCGCAAGGAAGGCGATGGATACAATATCATCCGTGGAGCGAGAGGACCGTGATGCGGCTCACCTGACGGCTTGGAGACCTTGTTCGAGCACATCGACCGCTGCGTCCCCGGAAAAATACGAGTGCATCCGTAGACGGAGGTATTTCAGCCGTGTATCGCGCTCCGACGTTTCTGATACGGCACGCGCGAACTTTCGACACTTGATCAGGGCATCACACAGCTCGCGGAGCACCCCGCGTTGTGCTTTCCCCGTGAGGTCGACCGCCAGTGAACGTGGGGCGACAGGCGGGCGGGGACCCTCGGACAGCACGAACTGGCGAAGTTGCTGCGCCGAGGTGAACCGAAGATGGGTGTAGAGGTAGTTTATGACCACAACGTAAAAGCGCTTGCAGACACAAAGGACATCGCTCGGGACCGGCGTCACGTCGAGGGCGATGTGGAGAATGACGGCGGCGATCTCGTGGGGCAGTTCAGCGAACGACATTAGACACGTTCCGCAGGGCAACGTGCGTCTTGGCCCTATTGCAGACAAGTCGGAAACCGGATATGTGCCGCCAGTGTGAGAAGCAGGGGAGCGGAAATGAATAGGACGACTGAAACGAAGGTTGTCTTGGAGCACAGTCATGATCCGAAGCCCCTGTCAAGATCGAATAGGAACGTTGGATCATGAATGTTTGGGAAAACGTCGACCAGAGTGTGTTTTTAGAGAGGCAGTGTGCCACGCTCCATCCGACGGAGTCCCTGCGCTGTAATGCTTTCCGAAATATGACCGATACTCACGTTGACCGCCTGTCCATCATGGATCAGCTGTACACAGGTCAGCTCTGCTCTCCCCAGCTCATTTCT
The DNA here is from genome assembly GCA_038091315.1 of Porphyrellus cyaneotinctus. Taxonomy (NCBI): domain Eukaryota; kingdom Fungi; phylum Basidiomycota; class Agaricomycetes; order Boletales; family Boletaceae; genus Porphyrellus; species Porphyrellus cyaneotinctus. The sequence continues at coordinate 6,859 of JBBPOF010000420.1, read as the reverse complement.
TCCGAGTTTCGCGTATTGCGACCCTACCTCACCATCGGCGGACATAAAACACGTACACGTTCCCCGACCCCACCTTTGCTGCGATGGATCTGCTCTTCGACCTCACGGTATATCGCCCGCAGTCATTCAGTCAAGATTAACGGATATTTGGCACGACAACCTCCAACTGAGGTGTCTAGGTACGCACAAAAAGATCTATCTAATCATCGCTGTCCACCTGTGATACAGGATAAGACGTCCTTGCTGCACCCTAATTAACATGGAACAGTCACGCACCGTGCTTGCCAATCTTCCTTTGGCCCGTGTCGCAGCCGCCCTGGTCGAGCTTCGGCCAGAAGGCGCAAACGACAAGGTCGCCTGCTGCGACGACCCCTTTGCCTTGGCTGTTGTCGCCTTCTTTGCAGGCGCCTTCTTGGCAGTCGACTGACTACGAACAGCATATCTGTCAACTCGTCCAAGTCGATGATAAGCAGCAACGCGGATCACCTCAACACCGCAGTCCGGCTCGTCCTTTTCGGCGCTGGCGCGGGTTCCTCGTCTTCATCCTCGTCCAGTTCGATGGCTTCCTCCGATTCGCTCGCAACAGCTTTCTTCCCCCTTCCTTTCGCGGGCGCCTTCTTTGCAGTCGTTTTCCTGGCGGCGGTCGTCCTTTTCGAAGTCGTCGCCTTCTTTTTGGAAGGTGGCTCTTCCTCGGACTGGGCTTCAAAATCCGATCCAGCCGCATCCACATCCATCATCATCGAATCCGCAGAGGCGTCGTCGTCCGAGTCTTCGGCTCGCGCTTTGCCTTTTCCCTGGCGAATTGTGAATATTGTGGTACAGAAAGAGGTCAGGGATGAGGTTACCTTGGATTTTGCCTTCCCTATCTTGGTTTGTTCCGCATAATCTTGTTCATGCTTTTCCCTGACCCTGTTTACCTGTAAAGTTATGAGTGGTAGAAATACAGAGTAGGCTATACGTAAATGACGCACCACGTCATCGAGGTCGGCCTCATCCAACTCCCCATTCGCCTGCACGCCTTTCATGAGCGCTCTCAACGCAGTCGACACATGACTAGCAACAGTTCATTAATCATCCAAGGGCAGACGATCACCACCCACTTGGATATCGAATGCGAATCGTCCTTTTCGACAAACATTTGTATCGCGTCTGACATGCCAGCCTCGCCAAGCAGCTGCAGCTCTTGTGCAGCCAAGTACTCCTTGACGAGCGTATGCACTCGAACCATGGACAGCTTTTCAGAAATGGAGAGTTCGGGGTCATCAATGCTGAGTTCGGGTTGATCGATCGTGACCTTAGCCGTCCGTGTCGTCTTCTTGGCACGGTGAAATATGAGAACGTCGCGTGGGTTTGCGATACGACCTTGGAATTCCTGTCCGAAGCGGATGGGGTTAGACATTTCACTGACGCCCGTGGTGTCCACCTAGAGAGAACGTGCATCAGATGTCAAGTATGGAGACGAGCGAGTTCGAGAGCACCTTTAACCGAACGAGCGGCAACATTCGAGGGAGCTCCTCCTCTCCGTCCTCTACAGCCCTCTTGTTTCGGTCGTCCCATAGTTGGTTAGCTTGTGCAATCAGCGCATTGACCTGCAATACAATGTTTTCGGTCAGAATGCACGCCTTCGATCAATGTCACATTTGGCTCACCCGAGATTTCAAAAATTTGGATACGGCGATCTGATCGTTGATATCAAACCCCTCCTCCTCGGAGGCCTCGCTGAGAACAACGTCTTCCAGTACGAACGGCCGAACCGTTCGCAACGGTATTGGCTTCAACTGGAATTCTTTTCCCTGAATTTCCACTAACGCGACCTGTCTGAGATGAATCAATTCGCAGCCTGAGGACGGAACGCCGTCAGCACATGGTGCACCACTCACTTTTCGATCGATTCTCCGTCAGCGAGGGAAGTGGCTACCGAAGAACCAGGTTGCGTGATATGATAATTTTTCCCAGCAACAGGTTCTGGTACGATGCGGCAGTCATGCTCGTGGCCCCAGACAACGAGATCCACGCTGTCGTCAAACATGCCTTCAGGAACTGATTCTTGAGGACCATGTCGCACACTGTCATGGGGACAAAGTGACATTGATGAGAATGTTTGACAAAAAGAGCTTATATGCTAGCGCTCAATCATACCGATTTTGGTGAAGGAGCAACATATTAAACCATTCGTTCTTGTTTCTGGGCATGTACATGCGGACGCGGTTGCTCCGCAGCTCGAAGTGCATGCGTTGGTCTTTGACGTTGCCCACGCCATATAATCCAAGGCGAGTGGTACCCTTTCCAAGGAGAACTGGTCTGATTGCGATGCCAGTCTGTGGTGCATCGGCGTTTGAGACGGGAAGATCATACTTTCCCATGTAATTTATAAGACCGGAGACGGAGAGGACGTCAAGTGCACAGAGTGCGCCCTCCTAAAAACATGTCGTTAACGACATGGAGTACTACGTACAGCCATACTTGCCGGACCGGCACCTTGTGGGTCATCATGATTGCCGTGGATTGAGAACACGGGTATACCGACGTTCAAATTGGGATCCTCATAGTTTATTGCTGGAAAACTAGACATGCGTGAGCACCGGGCCAAGTGCTGATGTATTCATGTGGCGTACTTGTAACCTTCTGCCTTTCCCTCGTTGGCATCACTCAAGAGCTCAATTTGAACCGGCTTGTCGCTCATTGTGTACTCGCGCAAGAGCGCGATCACCTGATAGAGACAATCCCTGGACGGTCTGTTTTCATGGAACAAGTCACCGGCAAGGAGAATAAAGTCGACCTAGTTGGTTATGTCAGCGGTCTTTCCAGCAACGATGTTCGACATGGGAGCCCGCAAGCGGATTGGTTCGCGCGCGAGGTGAGCAGCGGAGACAACCCGTGAACTCACGTCATGTTTGACTGCTAATTGCAAAATTTCCTTGAACGTGTTGATGGAGTCCTGTCCACGAATAGGATCTCGCTCTAGGTAACCAATGTGGTTGTCTGTCGCTAGCAGTATTCGTATGGTGTTGTCCAGTTCTTTGACATCCAAGGTTGAGACTGGGTCCAGAAAAGGGGGGGAATCGAGCACTTACCAATGTTCCGAATGGTGGGTGGTGGAGGTAGTGAACCTCTTGAATTTTCTGACATGGCCGAGATTTAACTGACTGTCCTCAAAGACGATGGCGGTAATTATGAGACGCGACGCGTGAAGGGGATAGGCCTCACGTGAGCTGTGGCTGTTCGGCTCATAAGCTTTCGACACGACGACAACATCGTCAAGCCAAGCTAGACTACAACCTCACTTTCACGGTTTGAACGACACGAGATAACAATTCATATTCGTGCGCTGTCGAGCTGTACGCATACAAGTAGAGATGTCGTCGCAAAATGGCGCCCGCGGGCAACAGCAAAATAACCACCTCCTCGTGGTATGTTGTGCGACGTGCATGGTGCACTTTGGCAACTAAAGTAACTTTAGACGGGAACGGTGTTGTTCTACCTTGTAGCAGCATTGGCGGTATGTTATACTTTCATTGCTAGTTGCCAGCTCACGACAGCCTCGCAGATGGTCATGGCGTACGCTGAATTTTAATCTTCGCGCTGATACTAGCTGAGGTACTGCAGGAATAAATGGGTACTGCAAACGACGTCGGCTCCGCTCTTTTTCCTGTTCATGCAGCTCATGATCGCTGTTTTGCTGTTCCTTGCTTCGCACGCAGCAAAACTCATCCAAGTCCCCTTGTTCATCGATGCACAACTCATTAAAGGGCTTACGCCTATGGTCGCGTTGAACGTCATCGGTTTGAGGTAGGGCTTATTCTGCTATTCGTGGGTGTACCCGCTCATTGTATTGCAGTTTCAGCAATTATACTCTCAAATACGTCGACGCCTCGTTCTATCAGGTCGCTCGCGGACTGTTACTCCCATTCACTGTGGGGACTTCCTACGTTTTCTTGCACGCTCGACCTTCTTTCCGTATCCTTATCTCGTGCTCGGTGGTCACACTTGGCTTCTTCGTCGGGGTCTTCCTTGACGCTACCCCGATCGCTTTGCTTGGCATTGCTTTCGGTGTCGCCAGTTCTGCAATAACTGCCGTGCACTCGGTCGTTATCAAAAAGAGTCTTGATGTGGTCAAGGGCAGCGCCATGCACCTCTCCTGGTACACGAACTTGTTGAGTGCCGTGCTCTTGATTCCCGTTATCGTCCTTGCGGGTGAGGTTCCGGCCATCACCCGTCTCCTCTTCGGGTCAGACAATCTTGTTCTTACTCCTGGCGAGCTTTCGGAACTGCACACTTTTGTCTGGGGATCTGCCATCACCGTAAGTAATCGATCCGCTTTTATGGCGTTTTGCTGACAGCCAATGGACAGGGCGTTATCGGGTTCTTGATGAGTCTTGCTAGTCTACTCTCCATCAAAGTGACGTCTCCAATAACGCACATGATCTCCTCCGCTGTTCGTGGCGTTGCTGCGTCGTTGTTGGGCATGTGGTTGTTTAGTGACGTGATCTCCACGCAAGCATTTCATTGATGTTTCCGCGCTTACTCTGAGCTAACCCAATCGAATCTAGTGGACGCGCTTCTTCGATCGCGATTATCCTTGGTGGATCTATTTGGTACACGTGGACAAAGCACGTTGAGTCGCAGGCATCCAAGTCTGGCGAGAGGGATGGCAACAAGTACGAGAGAGTACCACTAGAAGACGTCGAGGCAGGGAAGGTCAACACGTCACAAAAACCAGAGTAGATGGATGCTGGCGAGGGCGTAGACCTTGGGCAGATACCCTCATGCTTTCCTGGCATTGATTGACACTTTTGATATCGTGATCCTATAGAGGAGTGTGTAGTGTAGCCGCGCTCGACAGTGAACAAGACAGCAATTGCATTATTCTGTGTTGTCACGACGCATTGGCCTGTTGTGGAACTTGGACTGGGTGTGGAATGCATGTCATGATTCTATTGATCCATGACATGCTTATCCTTGGACCACTTAATCCCACCGGTGGACCATCCTCAGGCTATATATTTCAGCCCCAACTGATTTGATACTCGGACTCGCATCTTGACCCCTCGGCCTCAACTCTACCATGTTCGGGTGTTGTGTAGCTGGCAGACTTCTCCAAACCAACCTACAACAGGTAGACGAGACGCACGCCTTGTTCGAGGTTCCCGCCGCCGAAAAGGTGAACCATGTCTGTGTCTTTCTTCTGGGAACAGGTGAGCATTACCGCGTATTCATCCACCCAGACTTTTGATTGACCCAGGATCCAGTGCCATTCCCTGAAGGCTATGGTGCTACCGTGCACTTCTTCTGGCCTGGAAAAGGATCCCAAGTATTGGGCATGTACGTCTCATGCACCCCTAAGTCTCCCAGACACACGTTGACCCGCTCTCCCGGAACACAGGCTCTCCAACGAAAAACCTTCTGCGATATTCCGCCTCCGCTCGACGTTTGCCTCCGCATCGAACCCTGTCTCCGGGATGAGCACCCCCTCCGCGTTCACCACCGCCGCATCCACCACGACTGGCGAGGTCACCGCCATCCTCGGATTCGCCATCGAACCCCTCGAAGCGGTCGCCGCACAAATGGCCGGGCTCCCCGCCACGTCGATCAACGCGACGTTGAACGCCGCGATGGCGGTGGCGAAACCCGTCGATCCAGGTGCGCTGGCCGAGCGCATTGCAAAACATTTATTGCATTACGTGTCTGGCTTCGTGCCTTCGGGAGGGATGGGGCCGGAGAGTATGGTGCCGATGGGCATCATTGCAAAATGGTATGAAGGCTTTATGGGTAAGCTGAGAGCAGGAGGGACTGCGTTTTTGGAGAGGGAGGAGTAGTATGGAGGGTGTGTAGCTCGTAGATTTTGTTTTTTTCAGACAGCTCTAATACGGTGCATGTAGGAATTTGCGAGTCATTTTCGACAGAAAAATGTTATTGTAATGTTCATGGTAAAGGCCAAAAAGTAGTACTGTAGCACCAAAACTTGAAGGTTTGACTCGTTGCCAAGGTCCACACAAGAACTTGTCAGGTTCCCATGACTGTACCCATGAGTGGGACCAGATTCTTGACGTGATATTGCTCTACTTGTGTGGATAACTTCGAGTAGCCCTCCACTGGTCGGTTGAATACTGTGACTTTCAGGGCGACAGTTGACTACTTCGATAGATAGCTTTCGAATTTCAAGATATTCTCGGAACCAGTCCGTCATTGGACTATCGTTTCATCCCGTAGTTACGCCAATATAGGCTCATCTTCCAGGGCTATGTGGGAGATTAAGTAGGCTGATAGGGGCTTGTTCACCAAAATTGGATTGTTATTTGAAGTTGCGTGTGAGCAAGTTCAAGTACATCCACAGGCCTTGTAATGTCTTTGACTTGTGTAGTCAAGCGTGCCTCTGTGGGCTGTGGTGTTGCCTGGCGCTACGGTCGGTGTTATTCCACTGGCAAATCCAACTTTGTACGGATCGTCGAAGTTGGCCCGCGTGATGGCCTCCAGAATGAACCACGGCCGATCCCTCCTCCCATCAAGGCAGAACTAATAAACCGACTCGGGCAGGCTGGTTTGCGAAGCATAGAAGCAGGCAGCTTCGTCAGTCCAAAGTGGGTACCTCAGGTCCGTCCACACACTTAGACTAGTACCCTCGTCACATATCCTCTCTCCTGATGCGCAATGACAACAGATGGCAGGGACTGCAGAGGTCCTTTCACTCGTCGATCCCATTCCAAACACGGACCTCTCAGTACTCGTCCCAAACGGAAAAGGTCTCGACGAAGTCTTCCGCATTCTCTCCGCTTCCGTTTCCCCTGATTCCGCCGCGAAACCTCCACCACCGATTACTGAAGTGGCGATATTCACTGCCGCAACGGACGCATTTTCTCGG
>JBBPOF010000419.1:0-24957 GCA_038091315.1 Porphyrellus cyaneotinctus | reverse complement strand
TTAAGGCAAAAGGGGGATATACCAAGTACTAATATATACCCAATACCCATATTATTATGAAAGTCCAAAAACTGTTCCAATGGTGTTGCTGTTTTTAAAGTGGTGTATCTCAATAGCCCCTGACCTGGGTCACATGACCCAGTGACATAATTTGTAGCCAGGGGTTTGTACATTATTTGTCTCCACCAAAGCTAAGTTAAATTCCCATGAGTGATTGCAGGGCGCAAAGCACTCCGGTTTGGGGTTAGGGATTTGACAACTTTTTGGAGTCACTGTATATGGGGGAGCGGAGTATGAAATGGGAGTGAGAGATCCCATTTTAAGAGTAGTGCTGTCCATCTACAGTGAAACAAGAATGGTCATGTATATAAGCCATAACAAAAAGGGAATGGACACAGCTCCAGAAGCCAGAAAGGAAATAAGGCTGTGTCACCCACAACTGAAAGAGAATGGACCTAGATAAAAAGGGAATGGATGTTCATATAATGGGAAATGGTCTGAGGATATGAATCCATGTACTGTCCAAAGAGGAAACAGTGGAAACTGAACAAAGTCTGGAAAACAAAAAGGCACATTGTCAGCATCTATAGGGGTTGGGGTGGATAGGGGTAATGCAGATGTGGTGAATGAGGCAAAAGTTGTAATAGAGAGGATAATGAGAGTCAAGAGAGGTGTCCATATGAATCTGAGTACAAGTGTGATTAACATTATAGTTAAATATTGAATAAATTGGCCAGCTGCAAGGGAAGATATGGCATGTGCATCATTGGTGTCCCTGTTGAATGCATGAAGACAAATGTTGGCACATTGAGACACAAGGGGAGGTTACCTAGTGAACTTGGCTATGAGACCACCAGCACTAGTGGGAGTGCCTTTGCCACACATGTCCTGCATGCTGGTGGAACTGTTGCTTCCCATCTATCTATCAAACCATTTTATCTGGTTGTGCATGACTGCATGGCAAACCTTTCTTCTCAACTCAATGGACTTTAAAAGACCACAAAATCCATGATCACCAGTCACATCCTACTCTGTGGATCTTCACTGATTTTGTGCCATAGAAGAGCTAGAACACTGTCAGAATATCCAGACACAAAAGCCCCAGTGCTCACCATCTCATTAATAAGCACATATATGTGCCAATTCGGGAGCTTTCCCCCATATTCTGATGGAATGATGCTGTGGATGAGGCCATGCAGATCTATATTGTTAAGGAGGGTTGTTGCTGTTGCCTTTGGCATGGCATTGAGGACCCAGCCAAGTAGGGTCAGCTTTTGCCAATCCTTGATGTTTGTGAAGCAGAATGGATGGAGCACCACTAAGACTGGTAACTTACTACTAGAACCCATGGGAATCCTAGATAAAATCAAATAGAGTGATGATTGTTGTAGTCTTGAGCCATTCTAGGAATGTGCTGCTAGTGTTGGATTTTCCACACTATTCCTGGGTTTTCAGAGCATTGAGTCATGGAAATATGGAAAGCCAGACATTTGTGGTTCAAATTTGTGTGAACCTCTACCACTGGTATACCACATTCAGAAAATGTTGGTGCATCAGATACTATGAACCCCATACACCATACTGCTTGGTGTGGTGTATTGCTATCCATCGCAATATATGCTGGTCATACCATCAATTCAATATCAACATCATTTCCTCAAATCATTATGCAATGCAATGCACATGACCAGCCACTGAGATACCAGTGGTGAGCAATGATGGGTGCTGGGATGTAGTAGTTGATCTTTGATGTGGAATGGATACATGTTGTTCATGGACTCAGGACTCTGACCAGATAGACATGTTACAATGATGCAGGCCAAGTGACAGTCACACTTATGCCCCTTAAGCAGGTTATTGGCATTAATCTGAGTATGATGGTGGTTGATGCTGCATGATGCACCCTTGCCAATGGACATTAGGATATTCTATTACAGCTTGGGCTACTTGGATGGTACCTTTTGTTCTATCTTGAACATCCTCACTTAGTTTGTCTACCTTTCTATGTATGCTATATTCAATGACACTCAATCTTCAGACTTGGCTTTGGTATGACAGCCATCATTCTTGGTGGTCAGACCCTTACCTTGATCAATGCAAACATGCTCCCCTTCATCGGCAGCATCATTATCAGCATCACTCATCAGGTACACTGAGATAGTCCAAAGCCATGTAGTGAAGGTTGTGATATTTTGATTTGTCATTTAAGAGGATCCTTGATGGACTTGTTTGGTTGTCTGACCATGTCTATGAACACTACAACTGGCTGGTTACACTTTTCATCATGTGTTGTCTCTATAGACTTGGTGGCAAAGCCAGATATGCCTTCAATGCCCAAAAGCCATTGGAAGATACCAGAAGAGCATTCATAGCCATCATTCTTAGCTTTGATGCCATTATCTTTGGCTCTGTCATAGGCTGGCCACCTGTTGCTGCCAATTACAATGTCCACTTACTGGTTGATATGAATCCTTGGCACATGTTCATATTGACATTTTATAGATTGTTCCTTCCAATGGTATTTGTTATAATTTTCCCCTCATTTTCCCCATCCACATTACCCCTATCTGCCCCACCCCTTATAGATCTCAAAGACTTGCCCTTTTGTTTTCCAGACTTCATTCAGTTTCCACTGTTTCCTCTCTAGATGGTGCATGGATCCAAATCCTCAGCCCATCTCCTATTATGTCAACCTCCATTCCTGTTTTGTCTAGGTCCATTCTCAAAGTGGTATGGTCTATTCCCTTTCGGTCATGGTGATGCAACCTTGTTTCCTTTTCTGACTTCTGGAGTTGTGTCCATCCCCTTTTTGTCATGGTCCATTTTCGTTTTGTTATGGACTACATAACCTTTCTTCATTCATTATGGATGGACAGCACCTTCCAAAATGGAATCTCTTGTTCCCATTTTATACTCCACTATTTTCTTTATATATCCGCATTGCATGTACTATAGTTCTCCATCTAGTTCTACCTGAATCAGGATAATATCTAGTACCACTCAGCCCCATCTGAGTGAGACCCATCCTCTGCAGTTAGATGCATCTACTGCAAGACTTCCCTCTGTATACCAACATCTTTGGATATGAGACCACTGCTCATCATTGTTCCCAGCAATGAGACCAGGACCCAGTGGATACTAGCCTCAGCATTAATAGTATTCACCATGATATTGGGTGTGATGCTAATGATGATCACCAATTCTGCCTATGTTGCCACCCTTAGTTCCAATGAGAATATGGGCACATTGGTTGCTAAAGTGTCATTGGCTTGGGGTAGAGGAGGGAAGTTCCTCCTGGTGCTGTTGATAATGAGTGCAGTGTGTGTATTTCATTATCTTGACTGAATTGTGGGCTGACATGTCTATGAGAAAGCTCCAACAACATTCCCAACACACATTCTGCCACTCTCTCCATTCAAGTGCTTGGCTGTCCATTTGCTATCATACCCTGCTTCCTGTAGATATTCATCATGTTCCCCATCTACAGTATACCATTGCTGGAGTTGCTAGATGAGCATTTCAGCACTATCCTTACCAATTTTTTGTCAATACTAAGTTATTGGATTGCATTTTTCATCATCATCATTGCAGAGGAATGTTTCCTATTTCAGCAGGAAGGTAGGAGAATACAATTTGCAAGATTGGGATACCCCTTTTAAGTACATATTTCTTATTCCAGCTTGCCATGCTACTTGTGTTTTTTGTATTCTTATGCACTTTGTTTTTACTTGCAGACTCCTAATTGGTACCACAGGCTTGTCAGTGTGCTGTTTCAGAATAGTAGGTGTGGTGATCAGAATGTTGCAAGTATGGTGCATGGAACCAAGTGTGAAATTGGCTGGTGCAAAATCTGGTGCTGACCTTGGATTCAAAGTATGTCAAAGATCTTTTCTTTGTATCTGTGACTGTGATACATTTACTTGTGCATAGCTCATAGCTTATTTCACAGCAGTAATGTTCCCACCTTTGTGATGGCTAGAGATCCATTTGACAGGGAGGTGAGCAAGCCTGAGGTAGCATTTTGCAAATTTACCTTGGGACAAGCAGGTCACCTATATGTGGTCAATATTTATCTTCAGTTCAAAGTAATCCAGAGTGCAGCTTGCATACATCAAGTCGAGTCTTGTTTGATGTGAATGCCTGCACATATACCAAGCTTGTCAAGCATGCATGTGCTTAAACTCTGATGTCTAGATCAGAACTATTGCATTCATCCTTATTCTGAGCAAGAATCTACAACACAATCATGTTTATACTTTGTCCTTGTCCTTTACTGACCACTTGACTTTGTCTTTGCCAGACTCCTGATCTTCTTCCTCATTCTTTTTCTCATAGTCTTCCTTCTGTTCTTTTTCTCTTTTCCATCCTCTTTGTCTCCTTTGTCTTCTTCCCCTGAGTGATAGTAATCCTTAAGGTGAAACCTCTCTTCAAATTCACTGTCATCTAGAAGCTTAAAACAAATAGGATGCTTCATTAGGCTCCACAAGCAGTTTCCTCTAGGACTGGGATTGCAACAAAGTACATTGATGCCATTATATGTACTACTCAATGACATTCACATTGGTCATATGCCATCTAACAAAGCAAGAATACAGCTGCTCCCAATCTCCCTTCCTAGGGTCCCAGAAGCATGTGTGTGTCCCACAATGGATTGAAGTGACCCTTATGTCCATATCAACACTCTCCTTCAAATCCTAAGTGAAGATGTGTGGGACTGAACAGGCTTCTGGGTGGTTTGAGCCTGTAATTTGTATGGCAGCAGATGTAGTGTTAGGGTTTGAAAGAGGTGCCATGGTAGCAGCATCCATTGCAGTGGCTATAGGGCTTGATACTGGTGCCTCTGAGCATTCACCTTTCTTGCCCTATGGGTCTGGTACAATCTTGCAGACCAGACCTTTGCTGGATGGGGGGATTCCTCCTCTGGATGTGATCCCTCAGCAGGTTGTTTATGGTTGTAACTAGTTGAAGCTTCTCCTGGATGCTCATATGGTCAGGGTTGAGTGTGGTATGGTTTCTTGTGACTTGAACAGGTGTCACTGAGATATGGCTTCCCTCTACAAGGTCCAGGGTCACATCATCCATCAGCATTCACTTAGACAGTAACCAGCTCAGAATCATCCATAGCATAGATCAAATTATCTACATGTGAAATGGTATCATCATGTTAAACTGCCACACTCAAATACTGCCATTGAAAGATGGGTGCTTCTAGTGGCTCAGATAGCAGAGACATACCTTAATCAGCAAGAGAAGATTGTTGTAAGTTGAAAGACTGCCACTGAACACAAAGTTGAATGCATGGATGGCTCAACTGTGCTCCTCATTCCAGACAAGTGCAATTGTGTGAGTAACATAACCAATAATGGATCGTTGAATCTTGATGGGGTGGTGGGTGAAGTTAACACATAAGGCAACCAATGAATGAAATTTACTTCTTTGGCATTGCTCAAGAATGCCACATTTTCAAACAAGAACAAAAAAAAAAGTGGTTAGCAAGGACCTGGACATGAAGTAGAGGACTGATAGAATATATGGTATCTTAATCTGAGAGCTGCTCAATGTAAGTCTGGTTGTTCATCCATGAATTGAATACTGTAGTATTGATGCAGCTGGAATGCTGTGGGGCAGCAAAAATTGGGCACAGGAAACAGATTGATTTATATGATAAATTGAGCACACAGAGAAGACAGATAGGGTGAATACTTTAGTCAAGTGGTATAATACTTGCAAGATATCTACCTAGACAGATAGAGTGAATACTTGACTGTGTAAGTAAGATAGATAGGAGTGTAAGTAGCACAGTAGCTCACCTCTTGTCAAGTGGCATGAAACTGGAGGAAAGCAGGAGTGTGGCACAATGCATAATTATATGAGCAATGTCCATAAAAGAAAATATAGTAAAGTATACCATATGAAAGCTAACTATTGTAATAGACAACATGATGATCAACAGTATAGGGGCTTACAAGGCTAAAGAAAATGAGGATAATGGATGATGATGTTTCAGATGCACCACTATTAATGAGTAGAGTTGCTTATGCCCAGTGTCAAGTGTGATGAAGGAGGGATGTAGGAGAGCTACAAAAAATGCAAAAGTGAAAGATGTGGAATGTGCAATACAGAGTACAGAATACAGATTATGGGGATGTGGGATATGGAATGTATCTACAAAACAAAACAGGGTGCTGCTTTACATACAAGTTTGTAAGGTTGGCCTGGGTTCTCATTTTGGGAGTGCCTTGAGTAGAATTGATGGTTGTTGAGTCATTTTTCTATGGTCCTCCTAGCTGCAACTATCAGCTCTATTATCCTAGACTTCAGTAGAAGTGCCTTTAGATTGTGCATGAGACCAATAAGCTTTTCATTCTTTCCTTCAAGGAAGCTATTCTGAGGCTGTGATTACCCCCTCTACAGTTCTGAGGTAAGTTTATGGAAAGACTAGCCTGCCACCTTCATATTCCACATCAAATATGCTCAGGAGTTCCCACACTGCCTTAAGTTGGGGGACAGTGGAGGGTGCTGCATCCACAGGGGCCATAGTAGATGGCAATTTTTCTGCAAAGAATAAGGAAATGAGATTAAAAATATATTGAAATCACACCAGGGAGGTACTTATGCCAAAGTTCCTGTATTACAGCAGACTATCCCTTTATCTGGATTACACACCTTGTATAGGCTATGGACTCTTTCTTTGAAGCCTGGCATGCAGCCCCTGTATCAGAGGACCAAATCACCAGTTCTGATGAAAAACAGAAGCAGTAATAGAATGCAAATATCCAATCCAGAAGTATGGGGTCCCATTTAGGGGATGTGGTGGAGGATATAATATAATGGATGGCATTAAGCATAGCCAGTCTGCATAAATGACAGTTGAGCTGTTGTGACCAGGGCTTGAGAGGTGCCAGAATTTTCCATCTTTCCACCTTAGGGAGGACCCCATTCAACAAATCCAGGCTTCTCTGAATAGTTTCATGCTCTATAAATCTAACTAGAGAATTATAAATCTCACCCTTGTGTATATTTAGCATGATAATGACTGCAACCCAGTGGTCACTGTTTGGAGGGCAGAGTGGAAACAGCACCTTGGTTGCAGTTCCCAAAAAAGCAATTGAAGTGGGTGTCTTTCCCAGTATTCAAATGTTTTGTACTTCTGATACCAGAAGCAGTCAAGGACTATTATGCTGCTGCTGGCCTCAATCCAATATTCTTGCTTTGTCCCCATATACTCCAGTACCTAATCTATCTGTTTATTGGTAAGCCAATTGCAAGACAGCAATGTGCCATGTTTAGATTAGTTGTTTTTATATGACCCCAGGTGAAGTGGAGTTTGTTCAATCAATGAACAGTGAGATGGAGACCACAACTTCTTCTCTCTGTAAAGTGATGCCCACTGATGCAGTGGCTTCTGCAGATCTTCAGATGAAGAACTGCAGTCAGTATTCAACAGCATCCCCAGTAAGCTAGATGTAGGTATGAAGCTTGGGTACCAGTCATCAATGTTGGGGAGCTACATGGCAGATGGGCCTTGAGGTAGATGCTCCAGTAAGTGTCCCTCATGGTTTTGGAAAATGGATAGAGAGGATGGCATAGGGGAGTTAGGGGTGGGTGAATGGATGAAGCTATCCATAGAGGATGTAGAACCTATGCCATTCAGATAGTTATATTATGACCAGACGAAATCTGGAACAGACACTCTTGGAAGCTCAATATCATCTTCACTGATTGAAGGGCATAAGTGACAGCATGGTCTACATAATAGATTTAAACAAACTTGTCACCCCCAGTACACAGAGACTTGGACCTCATGGAAATATTCAGGGTGGTTGGCACTGCATGGATGGAACTAGCAACTGATGGAATGGAACCTATGTATATAATCCAGAAAGCTAAACAACCAACCTGGATTCAGAACTAGCACCCTTGGATGCTCAATGTCATCTTTGCTAGATGAGGGAGGTTACCAAGTAACTGGGGCAGGACAGCCTACATAACAAAATGAACAAACTTGGTATCTATAATATGCATAGATGTGACCAGATGATCCATGAAGGAATGCTAAAGGAGAAAGGTAACACATGCCACTTGTTTTCTGAGCTCTTCCAGCTGGATTTGAAATGGATCTGCCCTATCATTGATACCATAGATATATACCCCCTTAACTCAAAAAGCTCACACAAAATGTTGCACCTAGTCTTGAACTTTCTCATTTAAAGCAAGGTGGTTTGGATAAGAGCTTCCAATATCCATGCTATTTTCATAAGATGCAGATGCAAATGCAAATGTTGGTGCAGGTATGACAAATGTTGGATGTTAATGAGATCTTGAGAAAGGGTGTACAGATATACATATACACTGTGTTGAATGGGCTTAACTTTCAGATGAGATGGGGGTTGACCTGAACAATCATCATAGACTAATTGACCCAAATACCATTATACCCAATGGCTAGAGCAATCTGCAGTTTTAAAGGGAGTTGACTATGATCTAAGAGACTGAGATTGGCTGGAGGATAAGAAAGCATGGAGCAAAACTCTGACTACTCCTGGATATGATATATGACCATGTACCCCTAGCACATTAATCCTGGAAATAATAAGATCCATGCAGTGTTTCAGCAGTTTGCCCTCTTCCTCTTGGGAAATATTCCCATGTATACTCAATGCCACAGCCACATAAAGCTCCATTCAGAGTGCATATACATATGAAGGTATCTTGTTGTTTTTTGGCCTTTCAGATAGAGTGTTGTTTCTGGGGCACAACACTGAGCAAGTATTAGGGAAATAATGGTGATGAACCTGAATCCAATGTTCAATACCCTTAAGCCTACCAAGCACTTTATTCATGATTGCCAGAGAGGAAGCCCTAGCCCCTAAATATGTCAAGATGCCAGTGGTAAATGACTTCACTTATGTTGTTTTCTGTAGCTCCTCTGTAAGCTGTTTCTGAGTAGCCTATAGCTGCTCTTTCTATCAGAAATAGGTCAAGCCTCATCCTCCATACCCATAGACAGTTACCATTTTATCAATAGATTCCAAGTATCCCTAGCCACCCTGCACAATTATGCTGAATGCTTGCTAAGTGCTGCATCAATCAATGAAGGATATGAAATAGTGACCACATACCCTGATTATCCATGACTATCTGAGTCCAGGTACATATCTATAATTGAGAAAACTTACAATGCTGTTACATATTTGTTAGGTCACATAGGAAATCCCAGGGTCATGCCTTGTTTACCAGATATGGCAAGTGTGTATGCACGAGGCAGGCATCAAGCATGGTGACATTCATGCTCAATAGGTCAAGTCTGATGGCCAAGAAAGAAGCAATAGGGAGTGTGGTATTGGATTTAACAAACTGTGTGATGCATACACTCATGTCATGTGAAATGGTACTATTTTGAACTTTGTCTTTTACTTAGACACTATGGCTGGTTTTCCAACCACCAAGGTTAGTAGTCATACCTTTATCCTAGTTTATCAGCCTTACTGATTACCTGTAGTACTTACTATTCAATAGGTTATGAGCCCTGGACAATATAGTGACTCCAAAAACCCTTCCAATGTTTAACCCTAATGCGGTGCGTGAAGCACACTGCATACACCCCTGGGGATTTCGCTTGGCTATAGGGTGACCAAACATAGTACAAACTATTGGCTACGAATCTGTCCCTTAGTCATGTGATTTGACCTAGTATTGGCGGAGATATGGTTATTTTAAGACAGCAATGTCATTGAAAGGATTTTTTCCACTGTTGTACTTGAAATAGATATCTTAGAAATTTCAAATAGATTTGCAATTTTCTTTAAGTGTATAAAGAAAGATACACAATAAATATTGTGTCTGAGTTTAAAAAAGTTCCCACACTTCTTGATTTCCAACCACCACCATGGTCAGATCTCTCTCTCTTACATAACAACAAAGAGTTCTTTCTTTACTTGATGCTGGTTGCTCTGGTGAAGATATTGCCAAGCAAACTGGTTTCAGCACTTCCACTATATCCAGGCTTCGCTCCAAAGAGCATTCTGCTCTTCCAAAGTCTCTTGGAGGTCGTCCTACCAAGCTTTCTACCACCAATATCTGTCATGCTCAACATCTCATTTGCACTGGAAAGGCTGAAAATGCTGTCCAGGTGACCAAAGCACTCATCAACATCATCAACAAGCCTCTATCTGCCAATACCATCTGCCTTCACTTGAAAATATCAGGCATGAAAGCAGTAGTCAAGTCCAAACACCCTCTTTTCTCTGCTAAGCATCACAAGGCTTGTTTGGATTTTGCTGAAGCTCACAAAGATTGGACTATAGAGGACTGGAAGAGGGTAATATGGCCAGGTGGATGTGGATGGGTGTGGAAAAGCCAGGTGAGGGCCTTAGTGATAGACTTGTGGATGGGACTGTCAAATTTGAAGATGGTTCTGTGATGGTATGGGGTTGCATGACTTGGCAGGGAGTTGGCTATGCTGTCAAGATTGATGGTAGGATGGATGGAGACCTCTACCTTCAAATTTTGAAGGATGAACTTTGCAATACTCTGGAGTATTATGGTCTCAATCCTCCTCAAACCATCTTTCAGCAAAATAATGACCTCAAGTATACTTGCAAGAAGGTAAAGGAGTGGCTAGAAGAACAGGAATTTGATACTATGGGATGGCCTGCACAGTCTCCTGATCTAAATTCCATTGAACATCTCTGGGGTTACCTCAAAAGGAGACTGTCAGAGTATAAACATCCTCCTAAAGGGATTTTGGAATTGTGGGAGAGGATTCAGGTGGTTTGGGAAGAGATATCAGTTGAGGAGTGTCAGAAGTTGATTGAAAGCATGCCTAGAAGGATTGAGGCTGTCCTCAATGCCAAAGGAGGTTATGCCAAGTACTAGTAGTATCAAATACCCTTGTCAAATCAAAAGTGAAAAAACCCTTGCAATGACATTGCTATCTTAAAATAATCATATCCTCACCAATACTAGGTCAAATCACATAACTAAGGGACTGATTTGTAGCCAAGAGTTTGTACTCTGTTTGGCCCCCCTATAGCTAAGCGAGATTCCCACACCACATTAGGGTTAAACATTGGAAGGGTTTTTGGAGTCACTGTAGATAACTGGGAACTAGACTCACAATGACTCAAAAATGCCCTATGAAGTGGAACTTGAAGGTGGCATGAAAGTTCAAGCATCAAGTCTTGATGGTCGGACTACCAGGCAGCACAGAAAGCATGGAATATGACACTGGAATTGACTACACTATAGTACTAGCAGCCATGAAATCCAACATGCACTCTGACTCTACAGACTGTGCAGCATCACTCCTTGGCAGCTGCAGATATTCAAGGAACTCAAAAAATAGGTCATAAAGGACAGAAATACCACCACTAGTGAGGCAACTACTGCCAAGCCAACATCATGTCTACAAGTACGTGACTCAGAAGTCCCTTGCACAGCCACAGAACCACTTCAGGCACTCAAGAAGGCCACCAGTATGATGCATGATGTGCACATCCCTCACATATCTGTGATGCAGCTAGTTAAATGCCAATCAACATATCATACAGGTGTAAGGACAACAAAAGATGGAAGCATGGCCATGGAAGGCCACTGTGCAGCCTTGGTCCAGCCTCAGAATCCAAAACAGCAAGCCTGAGTGTCAATGAAAAGACTGGCAACACTGCAAGCACAAATGCAAAGCACACTGGACCTACAATGCCAGCAGACAGCTCATGTGACTCATCAGACACACCACCTGAAGACAAGGCCAGACAACAGATTGGAGAAGAGGTTGAAACCACTGAAACAGCAATGACACTGGGTATGGACAATGATGATGGCAGAATGCATCAAGCCATGAAGCCCACATACATCCAGACATTGACCAGTGCAAGCACATCAAGTGTATCACACAACCACCTACAGAGATGATGAACTCATATAGACCACAACGATGAAGACTTACCAGGGAAGCTCCATGAACCATCCATCATGCTGCATGAAGCAGCTATACCCTCCTCACATATATGTCATTTGACCCAGATGGTGATACCATAGTCAAATAGAACAGGAGTGTTGCACACAAATGTGCAGATGAAGAGGTCGATGGTGAGGTTTCAGGGACACACAAGGGTGTGCAGGATGAGGTAGACAGGTTGACGATTTACCAAAAGGCATTGATCAAGGGGGAGAGAACAAGTGCATTGGCATATAGTCAATCAACAACAGCTGATGACAAAACCAATCAGCACAGTGAAACAGTCAACAATGATGCACCCATGGATCCCCAAAACCCTCCTTCACTATCTACAAATCCATCCACACTATCTGTATGTGAGAATGAGCCCCTGAGTGTTGAGCTCAAGGGGGAGTGGTGAGTTTTGATGAGCATCAATGTCATGCATACCCAATGCAAAACAGACATTTTGGGACCATTGAGGTGTGACAAGGACACTAGGAAGAGGCCAAAGAAACCCTACAACACATCAGAAGTCAACCACAACTGCTCAAAGCATAAGAAGGTGAAGTACTCACCCAAAGTCCAGTTAAACAACCCAAGATGCGACATGAACACAATAGGAGCATCTAGGAGCATCAAGGAGGCTACAAACATGCCAAAGAAGCTGCACAATGAGTCAGAACAGGTGTATGAGCAATTAGGTCCAGATGAGGAGGAAAACCAATCTGATGAACTCCAAATTAAGCTAGATGAGCTAGACAGTGAAACAGCTGCCACATGCGATGTTCATGTCCCCATGTAACATCCTAGACATGGTCAGGACAGGCACATGGAAGGAACAAGCTCACCAGATCCAAATAAACTGTCAAAGGTCTCAGAGAGTGATAGGGAGGTGAGGAGACCCATTAAGGGTGAATTAGAAGGTTGAAAGGCTGTTGAAGGCACCAAATACAATGGGATATGCTCCAGCACCCACAGGAACAAGTGTGCTACATTGAGGTATGGGCCCAGGGGAACACAAGGATGAGGTGGTCAGATTGGAAAGCATTGAGGAAGACTGAGACCACCAGAAGGTTGTCAAAGGCAGTGAATACAATTTGGAACATACCATAACCAAGGAATAGTGTGTTAATGAAACAAACATGCATTGTTGAGATAGAGGCCTAGGAGGGCATAGGGGGGAGGAGACTGAGTTAGATGACTGCCCAAGACAATTGGAGGCAGTGAATTGATGGTGAATGAGCTAGATACAATAGGGATAGGTGTAGAATGGGCAATGCAATGAGCAATATGCACTATGGCTCAAAACAAAGTCACTAGCTGGGTGACACAGTTAGCAATGGTGAACTGGGTGAAATGCAACAGTAGATGTACTCAAGCCATGCAAACCACTTCCCAGCAACCACAGACAACCACTCCATCATCCAAACCCACAGGAACATCATGGACAACTTAAATTATGACCTAGAAGTGTTAGTACCACCATTTGGACATACAAAGCCACCAGAGCATTTTGAGGCCATATTGGATGAATTGGACACATTGTACATGCTGTACATAGACCAGAGAGAATGTAGTAGTGATCCCAAGATATGATCCAACACACCCTTGGCAGTTCTTTTTTTTGAACTCCAATGGTACAGATCAATATCCCCTCTACAATGGAAATTGGTCTGTAAGACCATTCCTCTCAAAATTCTGCCACCAAATTCCCTTTTTGGCACCCTTTAAAGACACAAATGAGTGATGGGACATTGTCCAAGTGAACTACTCTGCTAACTCTTTTGCACCACATCTGTGGCTCATTAGATGTCTTGTTAAGTCTTTACTTCCCTTATTTTTTATTTTTTTTGGCTCCTACTAACCATGCCCAACAGTTGCTCATGAGTTGTTCTCATGAGTCATAATTCATCACTTATGTTTGTTATTCTTGTTTTCATTTTCACTTTTCATATTGCTTATCTTTCATCAACAATGACAAAATCATGCATGTCACATGCCTTACAATGACAATGACAATGGGGTGAGCCTGCAATCACCACAGTGCCTTCATCCTTCCCTTACCCATACACCATTGTGCTTGCAACAGTGATCAATGTAGCAATGATGATGATGCCCTGCCCTCACCCATCCTAGCTCTTGTCTTTGTCTCACCCTCATCCACATACTAGCATGCTCACAACCATCATGGCATCTTCATTTCTCCACCATCACCCCCCTTGCCTTGACCCCACATTTGTCTGCACACTGTTGTGCTCATCACCAAGAGAATGACAATGACAGCACCATTATGTATAACTGCTACCATCATGCATATCCTAACACAACTGCCATATCATCACACGCCTCAATCAAGATGATGACAATGCTATTACACTTACCCCAACATGACCACTACCATCATATACCCTGACCAGGATGCAATAGTACACACCACTGACTCTTATAATTATTTCATATATGCATGCTATGTATGCATCCTTTGTCATAGCAGTTATGGACCTCCCTGGAACTCAGGGTTCCTCTTTAAAAGTCACTTGAAAGATCCTATCTTGCACTGACATTATGAAAATTGCCTAAGAGATAAGATGGACCAGCCAAGTCAGACTCAGAACTGAATCTCATTCAGCTTATCCTGTCCAACAATCACCTTCCAAAGCCTCAGTATTCAAGTCCAGTACTGAACATCTATTCTATTGTGTCAGTGTCCATAGTCAGGCCAAAATAAATTGGTTCCAAAGGAAATGAAATCTGTGTCTTCTTCTGCAACACTTTGATGTCAATTCACATGGGAAAACTCTGACATTGATAAACCATCCCTTATGGAACACTGGTACCACTGTTGATGATGCCATTGACTCGGATACCATTGAGAAGCACCTTGAGCACAAAGATGCAGCTGATGGTCTATATAAAATAACTGGAGTAGTTTGCAGTTTGCAAGCCAACAAGATCAGCTGCAAGAAGTCCACAGACTCATAAAAAAAGAGAGGGAGGATCTCAAAAGAAGGGAAGGCATTATGAAGGAAAAAACCCATGGGGAAGTGGGCTTTGCATAAAGGAGTGCATGGAGAAGTATGAGGTGATTAATCATTCACCCAAGTAAGAAGATGCCTTCATGGCAGTTTGTGATGATTACTTGTGTGAAATGATTGTGTAGTGAATAGGTACTGTTTGAATGAAACACTCTCATAAAAGACCTTTGTCATTTGGGGTATCCAGCACTGTGTAATATAAGCATAGTCATGGGACCTGGATTATTGAATCAATGAATGTGCCCAAAAAGGTGAAAAGATGAGGGACCTGGCAACAGAACTCATTATAATGATTCTTCAAGTCAACGTTGGCATCTGGGATCCAAACTGGGAGCTGACACATCTGCTAATTGATGCTTTCATGAAGATCGAAACTGAATTTATGCATGCTGTTTCTGAGTATGCCAATCTGATAATGAGATAAGGTTGGAAGAAATGTGTGACAAGGTGTACATATACTGGGTCACTGCCAATGTGCCAATAGGGATGCCAATGCTGTTAGAGGGGATGATATTAGTGGTGGAAAGCACTGCCAGACATAGGGTGAGGCATCATGTTCACAAGTAACTGGATGGACTGAGGAGGAAGATAGTGCTGATGTTGGGATGCAGTAATAGTGATCTTGGGAGTCATCTGCAAGCACTGAAAACATGAGGCAACAAATGAGGAGAACATGTAAATGATGCAAAGAAGCCTCACCTCCATGATTGACACCCACCCTACATTGCATCACTAGATGGCAACATTAATGAGAAGTGGTGTGTCCTGAGAGGATTGATGATAACCATGAAACAAGTGCATCTCCCACTTACTGAAATTAATGATGATCAGAGCTCATGGGCTGTGGCTTTTTCAGCAGTGGGTATAAGGGGGTCAGAGTGTGGCAACTGAAAGATAGTCAACAAATTGCAACATGGAAAGCAAATAGTGTTCAGTGCCTTGCCATGTCAAATGACACAAAACACATCGCAGCCAGGACAATGCATAGTGAGGTGTTTGTATGGGATGCACACATGCACAAGCAAGTGTTTGAGCACAAGCAGGACTCCAAAGCCATCAATGGTGTACTCTTCATGGCACTCAACAACTGCACAGCCTTTGTGTTGAATATCAAGACCCATAAACAAATCCTCACACTCAACCACTAAAACTGGATGTTTACTCAGCACAGAATAATCAAATTGCAATAGGCACACTAGATTCTGTTTGAGTCTATGACAGCCACAATGGATGCCTGCATGTCAACATCCTGGTCACAATATCCCCTTTGTGCAGCAATGGTCTTCCCTGGTTCAATGATTATCTACTCATCGAGACCATGATGAGGATCCATCTGACTCCATCCTGGTACAATCTTCCATCTTTGTCAATGTATGCATCATACTGTCTCTATTCTGCTTGCACTCCAGGAAGAATCTGGTAGCACTGGTATGATCATGTCCAAACAAAGCAGGGACAATACAAGCAACCTCCTCACAGTACATTTTTGTATCCATTTTTGAGGCAAGCTCTCATCATCACATAGGTCAAGCTGCCATCTGGTCAATCCAGGCAAAGTCAGTTTGATTTCAATGAGGTCAGTAATCTCCTATCCTTCTTGCTTCTGTGTTAACACTGCTTGAGGCACCATCTAACAATCATCCAGGAAGTTGCGTCACCCCAATCCTGCTGCTTTGCAATCTCATTTCTAGTCACTGGCTAGAATGAATGAGGAGCATTCAACAATAGCTGAGGGTAGATGTCAGCAGGTAAGTAGTCTTCATTGTTGAATGTGACTATCCTTACATATTTTCCTAGTGAACTATCTGAACTTCCACTCATTCAGAGGCTTGTCTTTCTGCAGGTTTCCTCACAGCCATTCTGACACATTGTAGCATAAATGGGAGAAGGATGCCACTCCTCCAAACAAGTATGCTTCCAACAGTGAAGAGATGCTATGAATCCACTTCACAAGGATTCATTTTGTATTGCATAGTCATGATGATCATACAATGAATCTGAACCCTCAATTGGAAGCATTCATGTCATGGTACATGTATTCTGATTTGGCTTGCATATCTGGGCTCACAGTTGATCAGCAACTTGAGTCAGGAAAGTTCACCATCCAAGTCTTGCTCACATCACCTGGATAGATGTTGTGCTTTAGGCCATGTGCCAAGGATGGAACATATTAACTTTCATGATTTGATGCAATTATGTGCACAATTTTGCATGGAATCTCATTTATTTTTTGCTCTCATACCCCTCGTAACCTCAGACTCATTGCACAATTATTCTGACCATCATTTGGCTATGAGCATGCCCTGTATAGTAAAATGTTAGTGACAAAATATATATCATCTTAATATGAGGCTTCTCCTTGCACTATCATCCTCATTGCTGCCACCATATACATCATGTTCAAAACTGCAAAGCCATGAAGCATTTTAGCTTTTCCTTGCTTGTTGCAGTGAGGGCAGGTGGCTCTGGTAAGTCTTTGTCTTTTTATGGTATGTGTCCTCTCTTGATGCTCATTCTTCTAAGAGATTGAACTCACAACCAGATTCAAGTGTCTGAGATCTTGCAGGTTGACCTTTGCTTCTGTGATTAACAATTTTCACAGAGAGGTTTGAATGCCATCTCAACATGTTGGTTATTATACATGAGTGTTGGTGTACTAATGAGGGAGTACTGTGAGGGTGACTCTAGATGGTTGGGAATCAAGGTCAGTTTATTGTTGTGAACAATTACTCATAAAAGAGCATCCATTCAATTAAGATCTAGTCCCCAACTGGATAAACTCAGTATAGCACTCTTGTTGTTGTTGCTATCTCCTCATTTTGTGGACACAGGAAAGGCATTTCAAAGCATGCCTCACTGATGACTCACAGTTAAACTTTCTATTGTCATAGATGTTGGGTATGAAATCATTGCTGCTATCTCTATTTCAATGATAGATGAATGATTGATTCAAAAAAGGATGCATAGCATGGCACAGGACTAGTTAGTCTGGTGATGTGGACAAAAGTGAATGACCAAATCATGGAAAAGGTCAATTTCATCTTTTAGATTCCCCTCATTCCATCCACAGCAGTGCAAAAGCATCACTCATTATTATTTAAAATAGCAATGAATAACCATAACCCACAATCATACCCCAATCCAGAGCTGTCTATGCAAACTTCAATGGTATCTTTTATTAATATCAAGCATCATGATGCCCTCTCTTTCCTGATCATATCTTTACATAACATTCCCCTCCTCTCCCACCTGCATCAATGTTCAATCTACACTTCTCTTTCCTCACCTTACAGTGAAAGCCTGTCTTTCTCACTCCCACCATCACATCCTTTGTGGCTGCGGGTGGCATCACCCCTTCCATGACTTATGTTATTGACCAGCCATCCAATTCATTCACCACCTTCTCTCTTGCTCCACATCTATCTCAAGCTGCAAGGGATGCTCTGCTCCATGACATCAGCTTTACTACACTGGAACTTGTCATGCTTTGTGTTGGCACTCACTTCATGAGCAGCCTCACAAGTAGCCTATGGACATAGGCTGGAAAATGAAAGTATCCTGGAGAATGATTACATGCTGGATGATTTAGCAATGCAATTTGTTGCTGTGTGGGGTAGAATTAATTTAGCAAGGGATCCAGGATGCAATACTTCTTGACTACTTCTGTGGGTAATCAGATTGCTTAAACTTTTCACCAAAGTGATTTTAGTGAGAAATTGACAGATGAGCAAATGGAAAAGTACATAGATGGACTAAAGAGACTGGAAACTTGGAGGATAGTATGGCTGCCAGTGAAATAAATGCTAGAGCTAAGTGAACTTGAAGTTATTTCCATATTGGACAAGATAGCTCATAGTAAAACTGGAACTGCTTACCCTTCAATATCACTGCAGGCTGCATTGTACACAGATCTTAGGGTTGTTATCAAGTGGGAGGGGTGGTTCACCAGAGAAAAAATATTTGAAGTGGACTCCCTAGAGTGGGCTGTGAGTTTGCTAGTTCAAGCACCTGTCTCTCTATGGAGTTATGATTGGTACTTTCAAGAATAGGTGCAAGAATGGAGCAATGTATGACAATGATAGTGCATTATTATTGGTGGTAGAGTGAGCTGTGTCATCTTAGATGGTCCCTTTGATTCACGAGTTCATATTGAGGGAAGGACCTTGACTGATATATATGTCTCAGTGAGTAAGCAAGCTATCTTATTTCTTACTCTATAGTTTTATTTTTCTGGACTTCAAAACAGCACTGAAATCATGTTCATTGAGAGTCATTTCCAGGATGAAATCAGGGCTGCTGATCTTGAGCTCCATGATTTCCTGCAGACCACCTTATTTAGCCTGATCCAGGTTGAGCAGGAAAGATTAGAGTTTATGAGCTCCCTTTGGATTTTAGCACAGATTGATTTATCCATAATCTAAAATATGCACGCTCAATCCTACAATTACTTCATCACAGGGGTTGAAAGAGAGGGACCTAGGATCAGGCTGTATGCAGATATTGACCAGAATATCATGAAGATGGTTGCCAATGGATTTGCAGAGGAATTTACAAAATTTCTTCTACTAGAATTGATTAAATAGTGATAGCATACACCTTGAAAATTATGGTGGTCCAAATGCACAAATTTCACACACCATTTTTATGAGTGAACATGTCATAGTCTACTTGCTGTCTGATGTGCAAAATGAGAAGTGGGTCACTGGCACAAGCACACAATAATATTTTGAATTCAAAACAAGGTATGAAGGATTTGGATGTGTATGGAAAACAGATGTTAGTACTATCAGAATCTGAATGGCGCAATCTCCTGCAATGGATGTGGTTAACATGATGGAGGCATATTTGAGGCATTTCAGACCACCATAGATAATCATTGCATCATCATTGTCACAGTTGATGTGGGTGAGAGCTAGGCAGTACCATGGGTATTGACCATAAGTTAAGGAGTGATGCCAGTAGGCTTGCAAGATCGCTGCTTGCATACAAACACAAAAATGAACACATTGTCAATGTTCTATATTTGTGTGTTTAGGCAAACAGGAGGGGTTGGGTATAGGCTAGGAGTGGATAGAGTCGTGTCATTGCACCATCAGTGACAGAGAGGAAGGGGGTGGGGGTGTTGTCCTTGGGTCACAAGTTCACTGTCATTGTTACACGAAACGTATGCTGTATGTCGAACATACTCTGTTTGTCTCGAGGGAGGTACTCACAAAGAGACACAGCATCCTCAATAGAACAAAGCTATGACAAGAGATAAGTCAAGGGGTCTGGGTCAAGGGTTCCTCTAGTCGAACGAGACTGAGGTCGAGGGAGACTTGAGAACGTACAACAACGTTGTATTGCGTAGATCAAGAATGAGGAAAAGAGATACAGGCAGATCAGTATAAGTACTAGCAAACTACTGCGGATGACTAATTCATAGAACATTGTAGAAGCAATAGAACAACTGAGTCACGAATGAGTCACAATGGTTGTTAGTGGAAACGTAAGCAGTGCGAGAGAACTACTTAGAGGAGAAGGCTGTCCATAGGCCAGACATAAGTGCGTGTCCCCTACTGGCAATAGAGAGGAAAGAATGGCGTGGGGAGTGCATTCAAGGTAATGCAATGATGCTAAAGCTGTCTGGGTTAAAGAGAAGAAGGAAGTCATCTCGACCTGGTGTTAGTATCCCAGGGAGTGTGAATGTAGAGAAACGAGAAGATATAAGGAAAACAGAAGTGCACATATATTGTATCGTAACAGTCATGAGTGGATGAGGACAAGAGAAGGAGATGGCATGCTGTTGTGGTCAGGGTGAGCAAAGTAGGTGAAGGAGTGATCTCATCATCAGATGGATGAGGAAGAGGACAAGAGAGAGAGCACATTGCCATTGTGGTTAGGGTGGGCAAAGGAACAACAACTCCAGTGTGCAAGGATGAGGGCAGTGTTTGCATTAAGTATTGAGGTCTCCAGATGGGTTGTTTGAAGGAGTTTGGGCTAGGGATACTCTGAATCAGATATATAGCACATTACTGAACTTGGGAAATGCCACCTGCAACAACAGAAACCTTGTTTGCAGAAGGGCATGTTTTTGCAAAGGATGGTTAATTGAAGAAATTTACAAAGTAGTGCTGTCAAAGTGTGAATCCCAGATTGCACCACCACAAAGTGGCAGTATGCAATATGCATGATGCCCAGCTTGGTTAGGGAGGCAACTTGAATCAATAACATTGCAGCATAGATGGAAGATAATATGGCATGAGAACACAGACATCAATGGGACATGGCAATTTCATATGAGCTGCACGATCTGTTACAATTTTCCCTTTGTTTGCCCCATCCGCGTTACCCCTATCCGCCCCCAATCCTATAGATGCTGGTGAGCCCTTTCGTTTTCCAGACTTCATTCAGTTTCCACCATTTCCTTTCTAGACGGCATATGGAACCGCACACACAGCCCATTCCCTATTATGTTAACCTCTATTCCTATTTCATTTAGGTCCATTCCCAAAGCGGTATGATCCATCTTCTTTTGGTCATGGTGACACTGCCATATTTCCTTTCTGACTTCTTAGGCTGCGTCCATCTCTTTTCGCTATGGTCCATTCCCCTTTTGTCATGGTTATGTAACCTCTCCCTTTTCATTGTGGACAGACAGCACCTCCCAAAATGGGATCTCTTGTTCCCATTTTGTACTCCGCTCCCCCCTATATATACCTAGCTGCCTGTACTTGTATTCCCCATCTAGTTCTATGCTTAACACGCTAGTTTCTAGTACCACTCGGCCCCGTCTAAGTGAGACCCCTTCTGTAGTTGGCAGAGTCCTTCTATGAGACTTCCCTCTGCACTTCAATGTCAATGTGTGAGACCTACTCGAGGCTGTTCCCAGCAGCTAGATAGGATTCCCACACTGGAGACTAGTGTCTGCATTCTTAACAAAAGAACTAGATCTTCCAATGTTCTTGCCACCGCGCAACAGGACACCCACTTTTCACCTTCACCATTTGTCGATTCTCCACCCGCGACTTCTCCGACACCAACACTGATGAGGAAGCTCCCACCTCTCATTCCAGTGCCTCTACACCTCATAGCGGATCTCCTTCTTCTTCATTCTCGAACAAGGAATATCATCCAACAGAAGAACCAAGAACTGATCGCTCACAACATCTCCCAGCTTTACCAAGCTCCTCCCAACCTTCTGGCGGATCCTTCCCAGAACTTGTAGCTGTTGCCAGTACATCCTCCTCTGCCACTCCCCATGCTCACACTCCCCGAGGAGAGGTCGCTGCGTCTCTCTGTGAGTACCACCCTCTACCTTCAGCACAGGCACCCCTCGACGATGACTACCTTCACTTTGATGAACCCATCCAAGTAGACCCCCCCCTCTACCCATCCATACCCTCCATCATGTCTACTTCTGACAAACAGTCTGAGCTTAAAGCTGGACTACCCAATGACTTCTCTGGGAAAGCTGAGGACGCCAATCGCTGGCTCCTAGCTATGAAGGCGTACTTCACTATGAATACAGCCTATTACTCCAATGACGCCACTGCCATAACCTTCCTCAATAAAATGAGCAAGGGGCAGGGCATAACCTTCTCTGAGGGATGGCTAATGAAGCTGGCCGATCCGAGTATTGAGTTAGCAGACAAGATGCTGGAAAAGTTGCTGGAGGACTTTAAGCACGTCTTTGTCCCAAAGGACACCACCGCAAGGGCCAGGATGGCCTTGCATGATATTCGCATGAAGAAAAAGCCCTTTTCAGGTGACTTCCATGCCTTCTGCTCAGCCTTCAAGCTCAAAGCCAGAAGATTGGGTGTCTCGGACCAGGATATCCTGAAGGACCTGGTCAAGTGTGCAGTGAGTGAGTCACTAGCATGTGCTATGATGGCCTTGCCAGATGAACCCCCCATGGTTTCTGCTTGGCTCAACAAGGCAGGTCAATTCTTTGATGCTACCAAAAGGTTAAATCCCTTTGGAAGGGAGGACCATACATTCCCTCCACTTCCTCCTCTTCATCCCCTTGCTCACACGACCCCATGGCCATGGACGTCGACAGCATCTACCTCACACCTGCCATCCACGCTGAACACATGTGAAGCAACAAATGCTTCATCTGTCACAAGGTCAGATGTAGTACTCGGAACCATCCCCAGAACTGAGGAAATACCCCTTCCCGACCTCGTGGGACCCAACCCCATCCCCAGAATGTTCGCGTCGCTGAGACCACCGAGTCTCCTCCCTCTCCTCCTCCTCGACTGGCCAAAGAGGATTCAATTCAGGAGTACCTCCATACCCTGAATATCGACCGCACCCATGCTCTTCGAACCTTGAAGATTTGTTTCCACAAGGGTCTTGACAAACATGGCGAACAGGTCAACAATGTTGAAGAGGAAGAGATTTCTTTCGCCCAGACGGAAGAATCTCAATCAGGTTTTTAGATGAAAGGAGTGCCTCGACGTCACTGCCTTCCCATACAATCGCTCCTGTAATAGTATCTGACAAAAATGCTAGATTGATTCAAATCCCTCTATCAGCTTTTGTCAGACCTACAGGAAAAATCATCGACACCACTGCTCTCCTCAACAACGGTGCTACCAGATGCTTCGTCAACCACAACCTCATTGAACACATGAAGTGGCCAAAGACACGTACATATGGCTCACCCCTTAAAGGCACATAACGTGGACGGCACTTCCAACATGAGCAGACTCATACAACATGAAGTCCGGCTCTCTATCCGAATCTCTGGGACAGAAATGACCCAGACTTTCATGGTGATCAACTGCGGTTCACAGAACATCATCCTTAGCCTCCCTTGGTTACAGGAGGTCAACCCAATCATCAATTGGGCAACCAGAGCCATCAGAATCTCCGACAAACTCCTGACCCTTCATCACGATGACCCAGAAGCACTCAGGCAACGTTACCTGATCCACTAACTCAACATCGACCCCTCCTCAAGGTTGGAAAAACTTCTATGGAAATGGGTCAACCGGAACTCTTCCGAATGGCTTTGGAAAACCACGTTGTCCACTGAGCTCACTCAGAAGGAACAACCCAAGGAGGAGGTATTACCTCCGCAATTCAAGACATTTGCCAACGTCTTCCAGAAACCCCCCGACGGACAACTCCCTCCTTCCCAGTCATTCGACCACATGATTGAGTTGGACAAGGACTTCATCCCAAAGTGTGCCAATGCTTACCCCCTCAATCCCAAGGAGATCGAGGTGTGTAAAACATTCATTGACAAGCATCTCAAGGATGGTAAGATCTGCCCTTCCAAGTCTCTACAGGCCAGCCTGTGCTTCTTCGTTCTAAAGAAGGATGGCACTCTCCGACCATGCCAAGACTATTGATATCTCAACTCCCACACCATCAAGAACGCTTACCCCCTCCCCCTCATCGCTGACTTGATGAATAAGCTCAAGGGATCTTCTGTCTTTACCAAGATGGATATCTGATGGGGATATAACAATGTTCTCATCACTGAAGCTGACTGATGGAAGGCCGCATTTATCACTCCATTTGGTCTTTTTGAACCCAACATCATGTTCTTCAGAATGTGCAATTCCCCTCTCACCTTTCAGGCCCTCATGGACCACATCTTCAGCAACTATATCGCGGAAGGATGGCTGGTCATCTATATGGATGACCTCTTGATTCCTTGTGCAACCTTGCCACCGACGAGGCTCACACTAAACTGGTTCTAGAGTGACTCCGGGAGCATGGTTTGGGACTTAAACTCTCAAAGTGTTTCTTTGGAGTCCACGAGGTGGAGTACCTTGGGATGATCATTTGCGAGGGGGAGGTCGCCATGGACCCTGTCAAATTGGCAGCCATCCGCGACTGGACCCCCCCTGTGAATGTCAAAGCAGTTTGCCCCTTCCTGGGCTTCTGCAACTTCTATTGCAAGTTCATCCCAGACTTCGCAACCATCGCTCACCCCCTCAACGCTCTCACTGGGAAGAGTGTCACATGGGAGTGGGGGTTACT
>JBBPOF010000418.1:0-24976 GCA_038091315.1 Porphyrellus cyaneotinctus | reverse complement strand
CTTTAAACCTTTTACCTACTCAAACTAAACTATACATAGTCTTGTCCCTCGATAGGTAAATACAGTCTAGTCCGTTGTTCACGCACGACGACTGAGTCTTGTCCCTCGATAGCTGTCGCGCGCCATTTCATACCTGCTCTAACTCTCATATGATCTACTCGCTCAAACAAGCTTACTGAAACAGGACTATTATACACAGGCATTACGGCTGATCGCCCTCCTCGAGCAGCCTTTCAGAGGGCTATTGTTTGCAAAGCAGTCCGTCGATACGTACAGGAGAGTGGTTGCTGACGACGTGGTTCTCATTCCCAAACGCAAAACGACATCGTTAAAGGATATTGGTACGAATGTATTGCAGGTCCGGTGAAAATTGTGAATTGCGACGATCATTGTGTATCGGTGAATAAACTACTCAGCTACTCCACCAAACCTGAGTTACCCTCAAGATATGGGGAAGATGATCGTAATACTATAGCTTGAGAGTACTGCACGACGGCTTCACCATAATTTTCGGTTTCGAAGGCTATGTCACCTAAGCATTCTGCCTTCTCAGCAAGACGGTTTGTTGAATCTGAGCTCAATGTTCATGTGTGCGACACTAAAAACCGAGATTAAACGACTCACCGGTGACCCAGTACGAGCGTTCAGGATGTCCCTCTGGTATGAGCTGCAGGGCTTCTTCAATGAGCTCAGCTAACTCCTCGAGGCAGTTGATATCCCTGGAGGTCCTAAATTTTTTCCACAACACAGAACCAAGGACTCTCAGAACAGGAAGCCTGCCAGGATGACAAGCCGGAAGCAGTCGCAAGGCCTGCTTGTTTATTTCCAATGTCTGGCCAAGATTACCGATTTTGCCATGCACAGTTCCAAGGTTGATCAATCGTTGGGGCTTGTCAAAGTGGCCGTCCGGAGGCACCATCGCGCTATGTTTTAATTCCTTGACCAACTCTTTGAGCTCGGCGAAGCTTCCGGAGTTTACGACTCTACAACGTCTGAGCGTTTCGAGCACGAGATCCGCAGCTCGGCGTTCGTGACCGTCTTCAGGGAGAGACTGAAGCTCGGCCATGAGCTCATCGATCTCGTTTGCAATGGTTTCATCGCATCCCTGCATCTCATAGCGAAATAATAGAGCTTGAGCGAGCTGTAGTAGCGTTGCTGGTCTGTCAGGACGACCAGGACGGCGCAGACCAAGGGCTTCTCGATAAAATTGGAGAAGCTCGTCCAGATCTGCACTTCTGGGGTCAATCTGAAAGCTGATGAACTTGGCCTTTGCGAGGTTGACCAGCACCGCCGCACGACACGGATGTGTTAAAGCACAGCCGCGCCAGGCACATTTAAAATGCTGGACAGCATTCTCGAGGTCTTCTCTCCTGTACTTGCTGTGGTAGCGGAGGAGGGCTTCTTGCCCTAGATTCGTCTTGCGAACGAAAGCCAAGGACCCTTCCGTGTCCAACTGCAAACAACGAATCGTCAACAGTGGGCGAGGGCACGTATACAAATCCAATCACATTATTATCGTCGCCACTTGGGGTTACTGCCAGACGATTAGAATACCATCGTCCTAGGGTAATGAGCAACGAGGGATCAGGAACTGCGGTCTGCGATTCTCCCGAAAAGAACTTCAATACTATATCGGTGTTAACATATCAGAGCTCGGTGTGCGAGGATGGACTCACGATATGTGCCGCCGACCAGATCTTCGATACGACTTTTTGAGGCATAGAGAACCTCCCCATCTCCCAACATTGGTTCCAGTTCGAATGAAGCACAAAGCGTGAATTGGACTGCGTCAGACACTTTAGAGGGCCTAGACACAGTTGATGCATGCATTCGAACAGAAGACGATAAACTCACAACAAAATCTCATCCTCCCATTCGATACCGCCATCGCTTGACCGTATAGATTTATTTCGAGTTCTTCTTCGGGTACCATCGAACTGGACTAGAACATAAAATCCAGCTGGAACCCGCCTGAGGCCAGAGCATATGTTTTGAGCACG
Organism: Porphyrellus cyaneotinctus; assembly: GCA_038091315.1. NCBI lineage: Eukaryota > Fungi > Basidiomycota > Agaricomycetes > Boletales > Boletaceae > Porphyrellus > Porphyrellus cyaneotinctus. The sequence goes on along the minus strand of JBBPOF010000418.1, from coordinate 22,976 downwards.
GATACCTACAATACAATTGTCAGGTCACTCCAAGGATTATGAGAGACATGGGCACGTGCGTGTAATGACAATCCGTGGGTTGTCGAGAGAGGGGGTAGGAGGGATTGCAAACTCAAGGTCGGGTGTAGGAGAGGAAGGCACTTCGTGCTCCGACTCAGATGCAGTAGACGGTGAAGCCAGCTCAGGAGTTGACGGGGTTGACACGTCAGAAGCAGGAGGGTCCAAAGCTCCAAGTTCGGGCGATGGGTCGTGTGGGTCAACAACGGGGGAACCAGAATCCATCGTGTCATCACTGTCGATCAAGTCATAAACTTCCATGAACATATGCAAAGCAAGACGCACGCCTTGTCTTGCAAAAACACGGTAGCTAAAGAATAATCAACCGCGGCTTGCGAATCATAATGGGAGGAAATTTACTAGTTCCACGTTCCGAATCCACAGAGACCATATGCCATCGTGTTAAGAATGTTCCGAGACGATCCTCTTGAAGAAGGTCGTCACGCGTCAATCCTTCCTGGTGGACGAGTCTGAGATGGTCGAGATGATTACGCGGATTGGATTACCTTTATCATATCCCTCCATTGATTATCATGTGTGATAGCGACTCTGGCATTTGGATTCTGATCCATGTCGTAAGGAATGTAGCGTAGTATAGCATTGTTATGAAGTCAGACCAACCTTGGTTAGGAGGAAGCGGTTGATGAAATCGGAGGGATGAAAAGGCTAATGAACGGGTCAGTGTTTGGAATGCAGACAAAGTCAATCACGAAGCTAACTTGGGATAACTGTGGGCTGTGCTCCACACCTGTTCGTTATTAGATCGTTAGACACTGCGCAAGCGGGCACCTTTACTTATCGCTGCTTGCTGTTTGTGACCACCTGGTAAATCACGTAGCCGCTTGAGGCAGGCCTTGAATAGACGGACGAGTATAGACCACGTGGTTGCCGTTTCTGTAACCTTCAGAACGATGGGTTCCGGGAGCCAGTCGCTGACCGTAATCTTGAAGCCCGTTATGAAAACAGTTTGATTGATCCCTCCGTTGTCTTCACTAGCGCGACTGTGGCGACGATCGGCAGGGAATGTGAATTCTAATAGGTAGATGTGAGGGTTATTGTCGTCCCTTCGGGCCAGGATTTTTCCTGGGGCATCTGTTGGATTGCTGAATGAGCCGAGAGACCAGGAACGAGCTTTGTAGAAGCCGGTGATGAGGTAAAGGGAACGGTCGAGATGCTGGACGCCGTAGCGCTTCTTAGCAAACTCATACCAGTCAAGCGCGTTCTTCGCTGCCTCCCCGCGAAACTGTTCTGGTGATGCAAGTTCGACGGACATAGCCCCATGCGGCAGTATCAGAATAGCCCCAGAATGTGTCGACGAGTCAAAGTCATAATCTGCCAGTGCTGACCTGAAGGGATCCATATATCAGTAAAAAAAAACGGGATATTGATTGGCGTACTGAGTACCTCGGTTTATTGGGTTGGAGGATCTGTTTTATGCCATGGGAGTGGACGGGGCCAGCAGATATCGCATAGTCACTAAACTTGACCTCGCCGTGCTGAACAGGCTGGAAGTTCCGAGGTACTCCGTGAGAATCATGGAGAGGATTGTTGCTACGTTTGCAAATATTGAACAAGACGTCGAACTGCCCCTTGCTATCAACAATGCCGACATCTCCAATCTGAAGTCCACTGTCTTGATAGTGTTGTGGGAGAGTACTCATCGGCTCTGGCATCCGCAGAGGGTATCCATAGTCAGCATGTTGAAGAAGATGTTTCGCATACACATCCTGGAAGGAGTCTTTCATCGGAATAAGCGTCCTCGGAGCAAGGGGAATGAATTCGCCTCGACGCCTCGTGTTGAGCGGGAAATGGCTGCTCGGACTTGGAGTTGCCCGACGTCTCAGTGCGGCCTTGAAGCTTTGTCAACGAAGCGGTCAGTTACATTCGAGTCCGCGCACCACGAGGCGCCGCTGGAAAAGGTTCATAGATGGGCCCACGCTCAGAGTCTGTCTCTGTAGAAGACTCGGAGCGGCTACCAAAAAGTGTAAACTTGAAGGAGAATAGTCAATATTCGATCACACCCGCAGATGACTCCGAATGTGCCGGTTGACTGCATTCCGCCTCCCGCTGAGTCGTTGGGCACAAAAGGCTGTGAGAGTCATCAAGCGTCTTGCTGTTCGCTGGCACACTCGACGTCAAACAGCCAGCCAAACTCCTCCATTAGCTCCCCATTCTGATCACGTTCCTGCAGGTCCGTAGCTAGCTGTCCTATTCGAGTTGTTCCCCATTCATGATTCTCCCCCATCGCAGGAACCCACTTGACAGGTGACTCAGACCAGGCGCGGACACAATCCGAGAATGACAGTAACTCTGCAAATGCACTGGCGAAAGAACACGTCTTGTGTTCCACCTGCCAGCTGTCGGTCAATGCCGCCCGCCTCCTTCGCGACCCGGCGCGGGGTTCAGAACCCTTCCGCAGCTACACGGACATCCGCGCTCTCGAAACATCCTCTTCAGGGGATGGTTGTCACCTTTGCTCGCTCTTCCTCGAAAAGGTCAGGCATCTTTCGACGACCACTGGGCCCATCACCGTGACGCTGCAGGTTTCGCGCTCGGGTGGCATCACGCTCTTGATCACGTCTGGTGAACCCCATGGACAACGAATGGGCGAACTTGTCATCGGGCCCGTCGAAGACGTCGAGGACCACGATACAAGCGACTCCACAGATGCCAAGTTTACATTTCCGATCCAGAAGACGTTGGACGATGCGCGACTCGCCAAGTCGATCGCTTCGGAGGCATCTTTTACTCTGGCGCGGGAGTGGCTGCGGCAGTGCTTACACCGACATGCCAAGTGTTCCCGAGCAGCCGCGTCCGCACGAACTAGCACCGTCCCCAGTCGACTCATCGACGTTGGGATGGGTGTTAGGACACGTCTCAGGGTTGTAGCGACGCAAAGGTTGGATGCGGGTGATCTTGAAGACCTGAAATACCTGACGCTCAGTCACTGTTGGGGTGGAGCCCATATCCTTCGCCTGCTCAACGACAACCTGGACCAATTGACTGTCGATATCCCGATGGACGCATTACCGAAAACGTTTCAACATGCTATGATCATCACTCATCGGCTGGGGTACGTCACGCTGCGCCTCGTTGGAATTACACAAGTTACTGACTGGAACAATCACAGCTATCGTTACATCTGGATAGACTCTCTATGTATCATTCAAGATTCACCCGATGATTGGCGCGCGCTTGCTCCGCCGTGATGGGGGAAATATATGCCAGCTCCGTCTGCACCGTTGCTGCGCTCACCGCACGCAACTCTCACGAGGGCTGCTTCTTTGACGAGACCCGAAACCCATTGTTCTTCCGGCCATGTCAGATCTCGGACAGGTGGTGCGTCGAAGGGAATCCCAATGTCGGCGTCGACCTGCGAGTAGGATTGTCCGCTCTCCCCCTTCACACTCGCGCATGGGTCGTCCAAGAGCGGATCCTCGCTCCCAGGACGTTGTACTATGGCGTCAACGGTCTCGCGTGGGAATGCACGGAATGTTCCGCGACGGAGGCGATCCCGCAGGGCCAAGTCAGCAATTTTTCCCCCAAGGCGTCCTTCTTCGACATCCTGCAACAGCAGTCCCACGATGCCCTATACGACTGCTGGGCCGATGTCCAAATCGCATATACCAGATGCCGGCTTACCCGGTTCAGTGATCGTTTGGTGGCGATTTCGGGTGTCATCAAGCGGATCGAGGTGGTGACGGGATGGAGAAATGTGTGGGGACTATGGAGAGAACGTATGTTGCGTGAGTTGTTGTGGTTTGTGGAGGAACCTACGAGAAGACCGATGACGGAACAGTATTTGGCGCCGACGTGGTCTTGGGTTGGGATCGAGGGGAGGGTGATGATGGCGATCTGGAGCGCAGAAAAGAGAGTATGGATGGCTGATGTTGTTGACGTTGGGTCCATCGAGGGACGAGGATACGTCCGGATCAGGGGTATGACGAAGAAGGTGCGGTGTACGGACGAGGGAAGGCTTAGCCCATTCCTCGAAACCGTGACGTCGAGGTGGGAAGAAGTGGATTGGGATGCGGACGTCCAACTTGGAGCTGCTGATTTCGGAAAAGAGTTAGAATGTCTGTTGATCGCAAGACTTCCCGAATATATCGAGGACAAGGGATTTGACATCGGACTGGTCATGTCACGGCAGGGGGACGAGTGGGTGCGCATGGGGGTGTTTCGACAATTGCGGGAGGGAAACTATTTGTTTCCAGAGAGCAGAGGAGACCTGAGGGAGGTAATCGTAACCTGACAATGTCATTGCGCACAGGCAGATGGACAGAGCTAGTACAATCAGCCACGTACACAGATGATACATACACAGTCACAATGTGTATGTTGCCACAACGGTGGAAACGTTCAATGTCCAGCGCCTGCTTTCTACCATCAACAAATGACACATTCTGTCGCATCCGGTTTCTCCAGTCGTGCCTCCAGACGGACGTGCAGCGTGCCATCCCTCGCAACGAAAGGGGTATTGCTAGGAACGTCCGACTAAGCGAGACGCGCACCCAACGGAGCGAGAATACGTACTCGTATAATAGCTCTGCACCGGCACCGTTGTCGAGTGGAACGACGATGGCATTGGTGTACGTACTGCCGCCATCGTCCGACCAATGGTCGATGTTCGGGGGGCTCCATCCCTTTTGACTCGAAAATGCGGCGTCGAGAGTGGCAATGAACGCGTTGCAAGCACGATACGCGAGGCGATAAGTGCTTTTGAGGCGCACTTGGATCGTTTGCGGCGCCTTGGATTTAGACTTGGACGGGGTGGGCGACTTTGGCGACGGCGATTGCGCAGCACTCGGGTCGTCTGACGGGGGCGATAGCGATATTAAATCATTTGCTTCGGCAGGATTCGAGGATGTCGGTGGGAGATCGATGACGAGCCGGGAGTCGATGAAGGTGGGCGGACTGTGCTCGAGCAAGCAAAGGGCAATTTGCCACATCCCCACCGTCGCGCGAGTGGTGGTGGATGGCGGGGAAAAGAACGTGAGGGACCATATTCGGCCTAGCAGGGAACGAGTGAGTCCAGCGATGGATTGAAAAGGGGTGACATACCCCGTGCAATAAACTCGACGCTGACTCGACCAGACACGCGCATGCGTTTCTGCCAGAGGTTGATACGTATCTCTGCTACATACGACCCTTGGCCCTCCATCTCACGTATGGATACCTCGTCCGCCGGCACAGAGCCAAGTACGAGTGCGTCTGTGCCTTTTTCAACGTCAAGGGAACCGCCGAGTTTCAGTGTCTGGGCATTACCTACCGGGACTGGTACTCAACGGGGTCATTTGCTTTGTAAAAGGTTCGCGCTGGCATCGTAACGATTGGAAGAGATGCTGATTCGCGGTGACCAGACAGGCTAGACGTATCTCGGATAGTGTTGATTGAGAAAGTGGTGCTGCGTGTACGAGCAATGGTGCCAAGAGCGCATCGCGACCATTCAGAATGGCCCAGTAGATGGCACAATGGTGTTCGATAGACCGCTCTTGTAAGAGGGCCGAGAGATCGAGACGATAGGTACGACAGGCGTTTGTACAACTGTCGAGGAGATTGGGAGACTCTGCATTGAGGACGAGGTCACGGATAAGTGTGAGGACTGTTTGTCGGACTTGTTTGGAGGTGCGCGAGGAGGCAAAAGGTAGCGCGGAGAGCCATGAGGATGGATTGGATTGTGATTGCCTGGGAGAACTACCACCGACTGCGGAGCTACTCGAGGTAGGAAGGGTTTTTTCATCGACAGGGTATGAATTGGACGCTCGACCCGAGATGGTCTCGTATGAAGGGGGTGCATCGGCGTGGCCATCGGTGGATCGATCGACTATTAGGTCGTCGTCTTCGTCGCGGTGCTTGGTCTTGTCTAGAATGACCATTGGCTCAGATCAGGAGGTGGTGTATATGGCAATCAGAGAGCACTGCGGAGGGAGGAATGCACTGCAATCTGTGACTCGATCTGATGTTGATGACTGACCTTTTGATGAGCGCCACGTGTTGAGCAAATGTTTTACAGACCCGAGCAGCGTGCGCTGGGACATCCTGTGTAGATGAGAAGCCAGTTGAATAAGCGAGACAGTCCAGCGCCAAAAAGTCCTTCAAAGTCGCCATCATGGAAGCCGTCGTACCGCAAGAAATCACGGCCGAACTCACCCAGATACTCGCCAACCTCGTGCTCGGCGATAACAAGATTCGCTCAAAGTATGCCTCTCTGGCCACCTTCATTAGTCCCGGTCGTCCTGACGAGATGTCCCAGTGCAGAAAAGGCGGTCAATGACCGTCTCGCCCAGACACCAGACCTCTACTTGCTCGCCCTGGCCCAGTTTGCCATCGCAGCAGACACCGAAGTGGCAAGTACCCAACGCGATGGTTCCATCGGCACTGACTGTTCTGCTCAAGTGTAGATGAGATCCTTCTCCTTAGTCCTCCTTCGACGTCTCCTCTTCCGCTCTGCACCACACCAACATCAAAAAGAGCCAAGATCAACCCTCTACGATCAGCTCTCCGCACAGGCGTTGACAACCCTCGAACGCCTCCTTCTTCACTCCCTCTCCCATGAACCTTCCGACTCCGTGCGACGGAAATCTGTGGACACCGTATGCGACCTCGCCAACAATGCCATGACGCGGGGCCGGCCTTGGCATGCTCTCCAAGCACAGGCGTTTAACATGACACAGACCACAGGAGCTGGCTTTCGTGAATGCGCATTCCGAGTGTTTTCCGGCTGCCCAAACCTCGTCATCGATCTCCAAACCGACGCCGTCCTCTCCGTATTTCAGAAAGGGTTGCAAGATGCCCAGAGCGTCGACGTACGTCCCATGCCATACGCATTCTTTGACCAGCTCTGACCGCCCTCACCGTACACAGGTCCGACTCGCCGCGCTTCGAGCATGTGTGTCCTATTTGACTGCTTCGGACCCCCACCAACTCGCACAATCCTTGTCGTTGCTCTATTCGATGCTCGACACCCTTCCCTCGCTCCCAAACGTGCATCTCAAAACGTTTTTGGGTTCGTTGACGCCCCTCTGTTCGTCCCACCCAGCACTCTTTGCACCTCATCTACCCGCCGTCTTGTCGTTCTTGCGCGCCTTGATCATGCCTACCGCCGACTCAGGACCCACACCGACCGTAGCAAAGCCGTTCCCTGCTACGAATACCTCGTTCGCATTCCCGCCTGGCCAGACCGTACAACAGAACGACGAAGGCGATGCCGAGGCCGTCGAGGATGAAGAAAAGCAACAGGTTCGGAAGGCGGCGCTAGAGTTGATGGTCACGCTCAGTGAAGCGAAACCCTCGATGGTAAAACGTGTCGAGGGTTGGACACCTGCCGTCGTGCGTGCATGTCTGGAGGGAATGGGTGAGCTGCCCGAGGATGGATTGGAAGCGTGGTTGGAAGCAGACGTGCGTCCTTTATTATCTTCTTGTTCGAGGAGTACTTTGGATTGACGCATGTCTGGAAAGCCTTCCGAGGAATCCCAGGACGAGAGCTATCCACAGGTCTATGAGCAGTCCATTGATCGTGTCGCATGTGCGTTTGGAGGAAAGGAGGTTCTCCCACCTGCATTCCAATATATTCCGTCAATGCTTGCCAGTTATGACTGGCGATTGCGACATGCAGGTCTGATGGCAATCGCCGCCATAGGGGAAGGTACCAGCAAGGTACGCCCGTTAACGCCTTTCCCTCTTGCCTCCTTTGGTTGACTGGATCTAGGTCATGCAACGCGAACTCGGCAAAGTCGTAGAGTGAGCGATCTGCCTTACCTCCTCACCCGTGTATCGGAAGTAGACGGATGACGTGTTGACAGCCTCGTGACTCCGATGTTCAAGGACACGCATCCTCGTGTCCGTTATGCTGCATGTCAATGCTTGTACGCGTTTCGCTTTCTCCGACGAATAAACGTTCACCTAAATAACAACTCAGGGGACAGCTGTGTACAGACTTGGAAGTGAGTACGGCACCGATGTCCGCTTCGGTCGGATTCCGTTGACCGTTGGACTGGCACCAGGAAGTCATTCAAGATCGGTATCATCGGCAACTCTTTGCTGCGTTGATACCGACACTCGAGGACCCTGAGCCACGGTAAGTGGGCTTGACATTACATGAGATGAAGTGGCCAACGTATCCGTGACAGCGTTCATGCACACGCGGCCGCTGCACTAATCAACTTTTGCGAAGGCGTCGAACGGGACGTGCTCGTTCCGTACCTCGACCCCATCGTCCAACGACTACTGAAGCTGCTCAATCCGGGTGCCGATTCAGACAAGCCAGTCAAAAGGTACGTTCAAGAACAGGCCATCACAACATTGGCCATGGTCGCCGATGCGAGTGAGGTCACGTTTGCCAAGGTATGTTAATGTCCATCTTGCCCTGTTTGCCCCGTTTTGAACGGATGAGTTGTGGTTTCGTTATTGTACCTTTAGTATTATGGAACGATCATGCCCTTGCTGCTCAATGTGCTCCGAAATGCGAATGATCCGCGTCATCACAAGTTGCGTGTCAAGGCCATGGAATGTGCAGGACTCATTGGTATGTTCCTGAAGGTTTGACGTCGGGTGATTTCCCTGCTGACTTGACCCCAGCAATCGCTGTCGGACCTGACGTCTTCCGACCGGATGCACGTCCGCTCATCGACGCCCTGATGAATATCCAGAGTAGGTCACCCTTTCACTTACGCTAGCGGACCTGACCCTCTTCCCCACGGACAGACTCTCCAGTCGACCCTTCGGACACGCTCTTAGCAACGTACTTGATCGCAACGTGGGCTAAGATTTGTCAAGCGCTCGGACCTGAATTTGAACCGTTTTTGCCGGTGGTCATGCCACCATTGCTCAACGCGGCGAGCGCCAAGGCGGACGTGTCCATCTACGGTAGGCCCAACGTACGTGTATGCCGCATGCGCTGACCCTTGGTTCGCTTGTACGCGCGTGGTAGATGACGACGAGGAACACTACGAACGCGAAGGATGGGAAACCATCTCCATGGATGGTCAAATCATCGGCATCCGCACCTCGACCATCGACGAAAAATGTCAAGCGTTCGACACGCTCGTCATTTACTGCAGCATCCTCGGGGGCCGATTCGGCCCCTATCTCACGCAGAGTCTCGAACTCACGTTGCCCGCCTTGCAGTTTTACTTTCACGAGGGCGTGAGGGAGGCGGCGTGTCGGTACGTTTGGTCGTTTGGCCGGGTACAACAAACTGACACCAACGTGACAGACTCATTCCTCTCCTGGCATCATCTGGTAAATCGAGCGGCACGCTCACCCCACCCATGGTCACCGCCTCCCTCTCTAAACTCGTCTACTGTATCCAGATGGAGACCGACCCGTCGTTCGTCGCGTCCCTGTACAAAGCCGTCGCGGACACGTTGCGCGTCGTCGGCATTTGCGCGCTCACCCCCGAATTGACGAATGGCTTGATGGACGGGACGAAACTCCAACTACAAAACATGTCCGAGAAGCGGAAACGTCGGTCGGGGGCTGGCAGTGGGAACGTACCAGGACCAAGCGGCAACGGCAGCGGGGGCGGCGCCACAGACCCACACGTACCACACGTTGTGCAGGACGAGGACGATAGGGACGAGATCGCGTTGATGGAAGAAATGGAAGAGTTTGCGTTGGAAGATATGGAAAAGACGTTGCGCATTTTGGACGGGCAGCATCCGTTATTGATTGCCGTTGCGAGCGTGCGCGAGTTGGGCTGTCAGCACTATTCATGGGACGGAGAGGAGGGGGGGTTAGATGGGCCTGGAGACGTCGAGGGCTGATTCTTCTTGGGTCGGGCACGTTGCTCGACGTGGCGAGCAGCAGCGATAGATTCCACACACCGGACACGACAATACAACACCTTAAAGACTTGCGTGAAGCATGTTTTATTTCAACCCTTCCCCAGATAGGCAAGTAGTCCTTCCAGAGGGAGAATGTATCGGATCTATTGTACACATGGGCGGTTTCTGTTTCCAGATATCAACGTGAAAATGGAATAAATTGTACTTGCAGAACAACCATGTGGCGCAACTCAATGCCATCACAAGCACGACCAGGTGACGAGGATGAAGTAAAAAAAAAGGGATTAAAAGGATGGCACAGTGATAAAGATGTGCGAGGAAGGACGCGTCGCAGATGCCGCCGTCTAGACTCGCTAATGAACGAGAAAGAAAGACGAGACAAAGTATAAAGAGTCCAAGTCGGGGAAATGGAAATGAGAGCGTGCGGTCAGTCGGCATGCGAGCTTGTATTCGTGCAGCCTCGGTGTGCAGCAGAGTAATAGGTTGACGATATGTTAGGTGTGGATATGGGGACATGCTATGGAAGTGGCAAGAATATCCACAGAGATAATGCAAGCTGTCAGCGTGTCAATGAGACGCTAAGGATCACGACGACCATCAAGGAGAGCTCACCAATAGATAGCGAGCAGAACTTGTAAAACAACGGGACCGAGTAGAGAAACGGAAGAAAGGGAAAAAGAAGAAAGAGAGGCGAGGAAAAATAGGACTACAGAATGCCAGAGTCTTTTAGCGCATTCTGTAGGATCGTTTCCTTCACCGCTGCAAATACTAAACGAATGTTGGTGGTGTCCGTTGCTTGTGTCAGACTAATCACACGTAAGAGACGGACATCACGTTTCGAAAGCCTCGAACGTACTGTGGATAGACAGATAGGCGTGCACGATTTGTTTGCATAAATCTCCAGAGAATATACTTGGCAGCTTTGTTGATGTCAGCACCGCCAGAGTACTCGGGAAAATATCTCTCGAGAGGGACCTAAACTGCATAAGAAAACGCAAGATGCGAATTATTGCGAGATGCACCTTGGGAAGTTTGGTCTTGAAAACATCGATCTTGTTGAGGAAAAGAATTATAGATGTTCTCAAGAACCATCGCGAGTTGATGACGGATTCAAAGAGTATGAGCGATTCCGCCATTCGGTTCTGCAGAGTGTGGCTTAGGGCTCAAACCGTGATCAATAACACGAAAAACTTGCCTGATTCTTCTCTTCCAGCAACACTTGATCATACTCGCTCAATGCCGTGCAGAATATGATGCTCGTTACGCTTTCAAAGCAGTGGATCCACTTCTTTCGTTCCGAACGTTGACCGCCGACATCGAACATATGTATCCTGAAAGCGTTGAGGCGAGAACAGACGGAGGAAATGCCAGAACGTACTGGAGTTGACCCATGGTGAATCTGGTCTCGGTGATACCCGTTGTCTTTAGACGAGCTCGTAGAACATCGTTTTCGGTTGGGAGGTAGTTGGGTGAACCTATGCGAAGAACGTCGGTGAAGAAGCTGGCAAGGTAGTGAGCATGGCATGGGAGGGCCGGGGTGACCGTACTCACTAGACGGCGCTGTCCATGAGATAAAACTCGCTAGTGTGGTCCATGAGCTTCGGGATGATTGGGTCTTTCCACAATTGGTGGATGGCGTGTGCAATTTCGGGAGAGAACTCGAACGAGGGTGAAGGGTCAATTCGGTAGTCAAAGATGCGTTCTGCATTGACCTGAGGTGGTGGAAGTGAGGTCCGTGCAGCGAATGTGGATGTCATTGATACATACACGATTGTTTGGGTCTACGCAATCGAGGCCAATCTTGCGCATTGCGAGGACGATAGCTTGTGCGCTATCAAGGGTGTTCCGGTATATGGTTGGCCGGTAAGTCATGAGTTCCTCGTCGGTGAAGCCGTTCTGGTGGATAATCTTCATTTGTTTAACAATTGTTGACTTCCCTGATTCTCCCGACCCTAGAACGAAGCGAGGTTAGAAGAAGAGGACGGGGTGTCGAAGAGGCGCCCAAGGCGAAGGTGAAGTCGACAGACCTAGGAGTAGTATTTTACACTCCTTTCTGAGCTTCCTCGAGTCGTCTTCGAGCTGACGGTCGATGGCGTCTGATCTTGCTTTGTCGGCCCTGTCCTGGGCGGAAATGCAGTTGCCCATGACGAAAGTAAATGAGGGTTAGGCTGGCAGGGAAGCGAGGGGATAATTGAGCCGTCGTGCAAAAAAGATGGGGGGAGACGGAGGGCGAGAGAGGGAAAGGGGTATGAGAGGGGAGGAGCGAAAAGTAAAAGGCTGGCAGTGAGAGAACGGCGGAGTGTATCCTGGCGATGAACAGCGGCTGCTTTGTTCTCACCTCCAATCTTTCAACCTGTCACAGCTTGTCACATGTCACACTCAGCCTATACATTTTTCATCACTCTTAGAAGACGTGATGCTATGAGAGCTCTTGTGAATATGTACGATACTGCAGGGTCTGAATACCGTTCAAACCCGGACTATCTCATTGAATCGGCCGACCCCCGGGCGTATTATCCAACGTCCATATAGCCATGTTTGGCCATCGCCACCCGTCGGAAGTCTCCTCATATTTTTATCTCTCCTCAACTGCCAGTCACGAGTGACATCTCACCCTCCTCCAACTCCCGTTGATCACCCGTGTGACGCGGCAGTATTTATTTCCCTTGTGCTGTCGTTTATCGCCTACTTCAAAACGTGAATGTCGGGTACGTCTCTACCATTTGTCTCATCCCTCAGATCGGTCGATCAAAATAATCGTCCCTAAAAAGGCGACAATATAATATACCCTGTTTCTACCTTCTCCCGTCGCACCTGAGCAACCTGAACAACGTTGCAGTACTTACTGGGCCAAGATCAAAGGTGCGTTGTGTAGGCGCCTTAGTTTCTTGTTACTTCTTCAGCTTGCATAATGTGGCCCGATTCATTCACACCTGCAGAAACCGCTAGCATGACATAGGCGAATCAACTGGCAGGGCGACATTATTCCTTTTGCAGCCGTCTCCATCTGCTGCCACATACCATCCTGTGCTTCATATCACCCCGTTGCTGTGCAATCCTGCCAATGTATCGATCCAGCTCAGTGGCATTGCGAAGCAACGTTCTGTATACTGGCCAAGGGTACGTGGAGTTCCGTAAGTAGCTGTGGCCAATTCGCTGCAGCAATACAGTGACGCTCCGTCTATATGCTCACATACCCACTCAGCACTGCATCCACTGTCGTGTGTTAACGATGTCCACAACGACCGCGAGTCAGTGACACCAAGACGCTATGTTCCAGGCACATTTGACGTCTTGTCATAGCATACGACCCACTCTATTATTTTTCTGTCTGCGTCAGGTGCAACTACACTGTCACCTACCTCTCCAAACATGAGATGATAGCCATATACTGGCCCTAATTTTCGTTGATCACCAGGTACATAACACTGCGTGCTTCGGAGGGTGTGAAAGTTGAAAACCCCGCGAAGCTGTGCATGACTGCCAATAATGGACGTATTAAGGAATTCAAAGACGTCATCGCACCCGAGTCTTCCTCAGGACCATCAAAGCTTCTCATCAACGAAACGAACATGAATCAAGGTATATTCGTAAATGGTACGAGGTAATTTTTTTTTTTTCGGTAGAACAAAAACACGTTTCCATCAAATCAACCAATCCCAACGTAACATTGCCAGGCGAATACAATTCATTTGCCAAGCTCGAAATGAAGACTGGTGACTTGGTTACAGAATGAAGGCGGCGCCAACCAAAGCCCCTGCGGAAGCGACAAGGGTGCCGACAAGACCGCCGAGCGAGAACGGTGCGGACAACATGGCAGCGCTCGAGCTCTGAGCAGGCGACGCACTCGCGGGAGCAGATGTTCCAGAAGATTTTGAGGTCGACGTGGTCGAAGAAACACCGGACGCGGTCAAAGAAGCACTGGACGCGGTCGAAGAAGCACTGGACACGCCGCTAGAGCTTACTGTGACAAGCCATTAGTCAAGATAATGTGGAAGGTGAGCAACATCGCTTACACCCAGCACACTCTTGCTGCTGGAGTTGCTGCGCGGCTTGGATGTCAGACGTAGTACAGTTGGCCTGGAGACACTGGCCAGCCTGCTGTTGGAAGGAGGTCGAGGTGCAGACACAACTCAGGTCAGTGCTGACACAATGAGTCAACGAGGCATAATGCTGAGGATACAAAAACGTACAAGCTCGAGCAACCGGCGCTCGCAGCAGCTGCGGTCACACAATTAACGATGCAGGTGTCGGGCGTAGCAGGGGAAGACTGCGACGCGGGGGCAGTCGCTGTGGTGGAGCTCTGGGCTTGTACGACGAGCGCGCAAGCAGCAATGACAAAGAGGGCTTTTGCGTTGGCGTACATCGTGACGAACAAAGTGTGATGGGTCGTTGGAAGAAAAATCTTTGGAGCGGGGAGACACGGTATTTGAGGAACAACAGATCGTGGGAAATGTAATGTAGGGTGGGGTCACATGACATTGTGCACCTGACAGTGAGAGAAAATCGTTATGTAATGATGGCGGCTAAGATGGCGGATCGGGGTCTAGACCAGGAACGAGAAAGGGTCCCAGCTGGCCCACAACCTGTTGGATTCTGAATTCATCTGGCGTTCGCAGTGGTTTGTTCATTGGTGAGTCATGTCGAGAATATGCCATCGTCGCGGTCGAGTGAGTATGTACATACGTACGGGCCGACTCCGCGCGCATGTCCTCGCAGTCTTCTAGGTCTGGAACCGTTCTAGCCGCATGTGTCTCGACAACCTAGACCTGAGTCTGGGACTCACAAGGTTATCTAATTTTTTCCCCATTCTGGTTTGTTCTTCTCGACTGGTACGAGCTCGTGCGCTCGCTCTTCGGACACGCGCGTAACGCCCGTTCTTGCTCTGGTGCCACATCGTTCGTTCACTCCCATATCCACGCTGTTGATCGACCATCCTCTCTCACAGTCTGAATTCAAATGTGACCAGAGCGACGTCTTACATATCGCTCTGGCCAACTCACGCACCACACAATCCAGCCTCGACCAGTCTGAATTGATCTGCCTACCACACGCTAGTGCCGGGCAGGCTCAGATCGCTCCCTACACTCTCTCACAAAAGAGGGAAAGACGTTCTTGACGCAGCATCATCATCCCTTTCTCTCCAATCCACCACCGCGTATTCCGTCTGCTTGCCAAGTGCCCTCTGGGTTTCGCTTTCCCGCTTCTCTTTCGCTCCATTTCTGATTGCAAGATGGCATCGCCTCCTTTCCCCCCTCGGCCTTCTTGTCAGGACGATCTCCACGGCAGTGGTCGCGGTCACCCCCGAGCTCCTCCCAACACGCCTATTCGTCCGCAACTCCCAACGAATGACACACTGCGTACGCCGCGCGGCATTCTACGTCCTACACCTTCTTTGTACACGTCGACACCACATGATCCAACGTCAAACCCGCAGATCCTACGTCCCCAACCGCCGCCTCCTATTCCCCGCAGCACCACTGCACCACAACATCACCATACATCCTCTTCGCCCGAACTACGCCCGCGTGCGGACAATGCATGGGCTCCTCGTGTACACCAATACTCACAGCACCACCCGTCCGATCTATCGCAGACAGTAAACACACCCAATCCCTCCTACTCTTCCTCTCACATAGTCACTCGTCCTCGTGCTGATCAGGATGATACTGCACAGCGACGGAGTGGGTTCGCTGCCCGTTTCATCCCCCATTTTGTGCCTGGAATTCGGGGGCGCTCGGCGTCTGACATCCGCATCACCCGCACCCCGCCTCCTGATCTCGACCCGGATAGATTGGCCAGAGCGTGTGGACAAACGGCCCTAACCAGTTATCGACACGATGATCGTGGCCGTCAGGGCATCCCTGTCGATACGCAGCAGCCTCGAGTCCAGGACCAAGGCACTGTGCGAAGTGCAGACTCCGCTCCGTCCCATCCCCCATTACCCAAGATTAGGGTCAGTCACATGTATCGACGGCTGGATGCACTCGCGCGTCGTTCTGGTCGTCGTGCTATGGATTACGTCGGGTTTCAAGACGTGGCTGTCGTACACCACCGGGACAATCATCTTCGAGAGCAGCTGCGTCGGAAACGAAGCGATCGACTGCAGGAAAAGGATCCGAACTTTCGTAGGTGGGATTGCTGACGCCTGCGCCATAGTCCTGACATCATCCTCCAGATGCGATCGGCGCACCACTCGAAGACGTGCTCTTGTATGCTTCGACCGCCATCGTCATCGGCGATTATCACTATCACCTTCCCATCGTCGTCGTGGCGTGCATCGAGGAGTTGACAAAGACTGGCGAGTATCCTCTGTTCGTGGTTTCGTCTAGTCTCACACAAACATCATCTAGGTATCTATCAAAGTGGCCTGTTCCGTGCGCTGCCGAGTCGCGATCGCCATTTGCAACTCATCGATTTGTTTGATAAGAGTCCTGATTTCGGCGCTCATTTCAACATGCGTGGTCAAACCATGCCTGACGTTTGTGCGCTCTTGTCAACCTTTATTTCGAGTCTTCCCGCCCCGCTCCTTGATACGCACATTTATGCAGCGCTCTGGCACTGGTCCGTCAAACCCAGCGTCAAGCGCGAAGATGCGCGCCGGGACCAACAAGAAGAAGAGGAAGAAGATCGACGTGCAAGAGGCGAAATACCACAATCGGATTCGTGGATGACGCGCACTGATATCTTCCCTAACGACGCTGATACCGCACTTGAAACCGATCAGATTTCCATCGCCCAGATCCTCCTCCGTTTTCTTCCTTCGGCGAATCTCTCTCTCCTTGTGTACCTCTGTGGTTTCTTCACTCAGCTCCCACTGTGTCCTGAAAACGGCTTACAGCTCGAGGACGTGGCGCGCATATTTGGACACCGGTTGTTAGGAGGGTCAAACAAGGCAGTGTCGCAGCGGATGATGTTGTGGCTGTTGACACGCTGGCATCGCACCTCGGAGACTCTGTTTGGAGATATGTGCGGGATGACTCCGCCCCCATCACCGTCGGACGCGCCGCAGCCTCGAACATCTGTTGTTGTAGGTGAAAGGAGTAACGAACAGGTCGCAAAAGGCAAAGGGAAGCGAGAGAGTGGAGCAGATGACATGCTGCGCTATACTGCATCCTCGTCTTCGTCGCATTCGTCGACCTTACCTGAGTCGCCTGAAGAGCGTAGCGGCTCGTCTCGAAAGTCGTCGTCGGACTGTGAAGAAGAGGGGGAGGGCTCTGGGGAAAGTCGTCGACGGAAGAAGCGCGAACTCGATGTGCAAGAGGCACGTGCTAATGGGAAAGCCAGCCGTCCTTCCTCGTCACGCAAAGAGTGTAAGTGTTTCACCGTCTTTTGTCGTTCTGAGAGCTTACAGAGAAAACGCCTGCGCGTGTAAAGCACGCCATGGACATGGGCAGGGACGTCGTGGTTCCGGATCACGTCACCATCATCATGGGCATTTGTCGGAACATAGGAATGCACCAACGTCTCCTGATCCGTTTGCGATGGGTAAGAGTCGCATCATTTCATTTCATTATCTCGACTTGCTAATGCTAGAGGCGTCCCCTTTGCACCCGAAGCGTTTGCCAAAGCACAACAGGACCTCGCGGATGCTCCTTTCCTGACGACTTCAACCAGCGTACCCCCAGGCGGCGAAGGAGGCAACGAATCAAGAGCATCAAGGCCACAATTCGAAACCTCTAATCAACCCCACCTCGACACGCCTGCCCGCACTACCCAGGTCGAAAATGACCGAGAACCCACCGATGTAGACATCCATACGCTCCTCCGAGAAACGGCGGTGGCGACTGACACGGCGAGGGCATTGGCAGAGAGGGTGGAGGTCTTGGAGAGGGTATTGCAGGTACGGCAGAAGGAGGGTCAGGCTGAACGTCATACCGTGCACCATATGGAGGCCGGGGCCGAGGGGCTGGGCGACGGTGATCGAAAAGGGGATGTCGACAGGGACACGGAGGATCGACTGAGGATACAATTACAGTTTGTAGAGGCGGAGAGGGACGAGGCACGGCGGATCGTGCATGACATGAGGGCGTATTTGTTGGACGGGGGGACAACGCAACAGTAAAGACATGGTCAATATATTTTTGGGTCCGTGACACTTTCCAGTATATGATAGGCATTCACCATTTTTGGGACGATGGGTTATTGTATGTATTGGTCTTTGCACTGGCCTACAGGACTTATTTCACATATAGGGCTTATATACTTATAAAATGCACATTATATACGTACCAAGTGTGAGCAATCACGCACGTCGTCGCCATAGTCCGAAATGACACGGGGAGAGCGGGCGCTCGGGCTCGAAACGACAGGGCAGGGGTAGGAGGCGAGCGGACAGGTTCGAAACGACGCGTTGGACATGAGGGACGAGCATTAGGGCTCGAAAGAATATGGTTGAGGCGGGAAGCGAGCAGTTGCGCTCGAAACGACACAACGGAGGTGGTGGACGAGCAGTCGGGCTCGAAGGGACGTGGTGGAGGTGGTATACGAGCGATCGGGCTTAACACGGCCCGTCGGAGGTGGGGGATGAGCAGTGGCGCTCGAAACGACACGGAGGGGAAAGGGAGCGAGCAGTCGGGCTCGAAATGACACGGTGGAGGCGGGAGACGGGCGATTGGGATCGACACGACGTGTTGAGGTGGGGACGAGCAGTGGCGCTTGAAACGACGTGTTAGAGGAGGGAGATGAGAGGTGGCGCCCGAAATGACACGAAGGGCAGCAAGCGGTATGGCTCGAAACGACGCGGAGGGGGAGGGGAGGCGGGAGACGAATGACCGAATAGATGTGGTGGAATGGTAGACGAGCGTCAGGGCTCGACACGACGGATTGGAGGTGGGGGACGAGCAGTTGCGCTCGAGATGACACGGTGGAAACGGGAGACCAGCAACCGGGCCGAATGGATGCAGTAATTGTGGTAGACGAGCGATCGGGCTCGACACGACACAGCTGGGGTATCAGTGGGAGGTAAGCGGACAGGCTCGAAACGACGCAATGAAGGTGGGGGACGGGCGGCTGCACTGGAAACGACAAGGAAGAGGGAGGGGGACGAGCGGCCGGGCCCGAATAGATGTGGTTGGGGTAGTAGACGAGTGATTGGGCTCCACGCAACCCGTGGACGAGCAGTGGTAGTTGAAACAACGTGTTAGAGGGGAGACACTGAGGGGGCCTGGGGAGGGTAGCGAGCGGTCGGGCTCGAAATGACATGGTGAAGGCTGACGCCCTGTGAAACCTGGTTATGACTTCACGACGCTTTTTGCAAAGTTTAAAACGGGTGAATATGTATCAACCGTGACATGAGTTGACATCGACCTACCGTCTAGCCATCCAACTAAAGCTTTCATTAGCAGAACATACTTATTGCAAGTTGGGAACGTGCGCTTAGGGTCATGTGCTCGTGACCAAAATCAACCTATCTGACTAGGGCAGGTCGAAGCAATCAGCCTGTTTAATCGTTCATCACTCTGCATGGGCCAGTCGAAATCCACTCGCCGAGTCGCTATGCGGAGTGAGTGGTGTCCCCATACCATCTAATGCTTTGAATGAACTAATCGATTGGCTTTGCCGCTTCCGTCTCGCCGAAAAGTCCATTTCTATGTCCTTTGTGGTAACGAGCCGGCGCGTGCTTCAGTCGACGCTGGCGACAACCTCGTCGAGTTGTTTACGAGTCTTCGAGAGGACTCTGTCGTGTCTCGGACTATCCCTGCTCAGGTTACGTGGCGTGAATGTGCGTTCTACATGCTCAAAAACCCAGTTCTATTCGCCCAGCCAAAGCTCCAAGAGGGTGACGCATTCCTATCAAGCCAAGCAGAGATGCGAAGAAGTGGGGAACAGGTCGCGCGTCGAACCCATAACAACAACGGTTCGCCAGCTGGCGGAACAATTCTCCCCTGACTATGCTTATCTAGTCATCGAACTTCCTGACCGTAAGCAATGTGGTCTTTCAGGCTCTGCGAGCTCATACAGACAGCTGTTGTACTTTTCACTTGGCCATCCAGCCGCCTGCATTAGTCTGCGTCCGGCCACCGTTCCCTGTTATTCCCGCAACACCAACGCTATGAGTCAGTAGTGCTCTCGAATTTCTACCCAATGATTTCAATTTGACGGTGATCGGCGCGTTCTTTTTCAGGCAATCGAGTTGATTTTTGGGTCCTTCTTGACAACCAACCCGTGCCTACTTCAGCAAAACCCGATGACTCGCTCGCCATCTTGTTTCGGGATCTTCGGAAAGATCCTGACGCATCGAAGCACATCCCCCCCAAACCTTGCGTTCCAGGAATGCGCTTTCTTCCGCCTGTCGCCTCCGGTGCCCTTCGCGTCAGGGAACCTGGAGAGCGGCGACGGTCTTATAGCGAAGGCGATAGCGTCATGCAAAGATAACAAAAGGAGGACACGTGTTGAACCCATACGAAGCATTTGATATCAGAGAATTTTTCCCGTGGATCTGCTTATTTGACCATCGAGTGGTCCGATCGTAAGCGCTACGATTCTCGATTCTGCGAGTTTATGTCGACTCAGCTGCACTACGTTTTTTAGCGTCTGCGAGGTCAGCAATTGAAGAGCTGAATAACAGACGAAACGGTGTCTTGTTCAAGCGTCTACAAGTGACGGTTGAGACTCTGCAAAATTGGGGAATATCAGATGTGGAAGACAACCTGCGAGGTGGCCGTATACGTCCTCCATTGATTTATTGCCGTCTGTATTCGGGGAGATCGAGGAAGCTCTGACGCGGAAGCGCCTGTATCACGTATGCAGTCCCATTCGTTGCGCCACTTACAGCTGATTTTATATCACAATTAGAAGCCGTCGTTACACAAACGAGATCTTCGGAACGCACGCGAGTTCCCGGAGCAGTTCCACTGCATCTTTCAGGCTACCACGGACAAATCAAAAGCCGCGGTTACTGATCGAGAATTAGCGGCGTTTTATATCGTCCTCCGATGTTTCAATAAAGACGTGGAACAGATCTCCCGCAACCGTTCTTCTTCCATCAAGGCCAACAACCTCAACATTCATTTCTTGCAGCCTGCGTTCTTCTCCGAAGTTTCTGCTCGTCACACTGAGTATCAACAGTAAGTACCGGCCATGTTTGCATGCTACTGTCACCAATGGTCTTGCAGGGAGCAATCTTGGAAGTTCCCCATCTTCATGGACTGCAAGAACACCCGCATCTTCCGAAAATTTACGCCGAAGAGTGACTGTATGGTCGTCTCCCCTCGGCATGGAATTCCATTCGTCATTTGTGAAGCGGTGTCGGGTCCCGACGAGAGCGACCGAAATCAAATGCTAACTCAGGCCATCGCGCTTGCACGCATGGGACACCATCTACGATCCGACTCCAAAACAATGTTTTTCGTAGTGGCCATCTGTGTCGATGCCGACATGCGTGCATCTCGGTTTATCGTAATGCAAACAGAACGTGGCGATCCCGAAGGTGCTGAGCAGCAGCCGGTAAGCGAGCACGGTTACATTGAGATGTGACACTGAACAAAGCATACAGGTGTCGATTCACCAGAAAGACTTTGACCTCGCACAGATGAATGAACAAGCTGATTTCCTGCGAGAGATGTTTAACCTGGCAGCGCAGGTCGGCGTGTTCTCTGCCGAATTAGACCAGGACAAGGAAGGAAGCCTAACTAAGATAGATGTGGCCGCACGTCCTATCATTTAAAGGAGTCTTTTTTTTTTTTTAGTTCTCTGATGGCCACCGCAGACGGTCTGCGGTATGAGTAAGACTCCTAGCGATATGGCGCCAACCACCCTCGCGTGGTTTCGGTACCTTTCGTCCTACCATGGAGTAGAAGCCCTCTGAGATCCTTCTGCTCGACCCAGCCAAGCGGTTCTTGCCAAATCTCTCTTGCACTTTTCCTCGTCCGTCCAACTTCGTGCCGGTGGGCTCGGGTTTCTCGTCACGGCCGAGATCGCAGGCCAGATTAAAAATTTTCCTTGCTCGCCGCTGTAACGAGTCAAAAAGCATTTTGACATATAATCCGACACAAATCGACAATATAATCTCAGAGTGTAAAGTGCAGCGTACAACATGGACAGTAATGACGGAGTTCTGGTCTTCCCATGCACCTTATTCATCTTCTTCCTCATCTTCCTGCTCACCCTGCCCACGAATATACCCCCGAAGTCGTTTGACCATGAATCTGTCGTGGGATGCCTTGATCAACTGTCCATCGCGAGCGCCGGATGGCCTTATTATGGTCGTGAAGTTTACACCCACTGGGTATCGCACTTCCCCGATCTTCCCTCCCCAGTCGAAGTCGACGAAATTGAAATCTCTGTCGTTGTCGCTGTTCTTCGGCACCATAATGTTCGTGTCCCGGATATCGCCGTGGACATAGTTAAACTTGTGCAGCAAATCGAGTTTTCCATCAATGTCTTCTAAAAGCGCGGAGGGCGGTAGATCCGTACGATCGTGGAGCGTCTCGTGGTCTTTAAGCAATTCCATGACCACCATCAACCAACCACCGGCGACCTTCTCGATACCCAGTAAGGCCGGAGCACATTGTCGTTCCGCAAAGAATTCGTGGGTTTCGCGAGAATACGAGCGAACAAATTTGACACAAATATCAATACCAGCTCCAGTCGCCCTGAAGATGAGCTTTTTAACATCCAGATGTCCTAGGTAGCTGAAGGTTTTCTTAGTTGGGCCGGGGAGGAGGAGCGAAGCTGCGAAGCAGCTGAGCGACGACGATGAAGGAAGAAAGAGGATAATAGACCTGTCGTTTACCATCGACAAGGCCGGCCTATTTCGTCCGTAGACTCATCAGACCCTCTTTCAGTTTAGAACAAACGAACTGATGACTCGCCTTTTATAGCGCTGAGCCATGCGCACAGACCATGCTTAGTAATCTTCGTAAATAGGAATGACACGTCACCTATTGCCCTTATGCGGAACTCCTTTTGTTCCGTTTGAAATGGTTGACGTGAGAAGCGCCGCCTATCCCCATCAGGGGACGGTCTAGACCTCCGCAAAGATCCGCTTGTGCTTCTAACCCCGCTTGGTGACGGGTTCCTTGGTTTCGTTCCCATGGTGTTACGACCCTGTTCGGACTTACCCGGGGTGCTTCTGATTTGATCGCCGAGATCTTCCGGAGATCTCCGTACCGGATTAGGGTAGATTAAGGC
>JBBPOF010000417.1:0-24994 GCA_038091315.1 Porphyrellus cyaneotinctus | reverse complement strand
CGTCCGGCGGAGGAGGAGCGAAGCAAGGGAGGGAAAATCTGTGTAGGTGGTTGCGAGGGCAAGGGCTTGCTGGAGGTGTGAGGTTACGCCTACAGGACCTATTCCGTTAAGAAAAGCTTGACCAAGAACATGAAGTGACGTACGCAGCGTCTCCAGAACCTCAGGTTTGAGTTGCGCAAACTTGTCTTCTAGCTCCTTCCTGTCGCCCCGCGAGCTTGGATCATCAGCTGCCATCGGGCTGTGGGCCAATAGACCATATGTTAGCAAAATCATGGGAGGAAAACAAAGGATACTTGCCTTGCAAGCCAGTCCAGCCTCTCCTGCAGGCACGCAAACAGTAGTGTGGCCAATTCAGGCAGCATATCCACCACGTCTTTTCCAGTATTGCTATACCCACTATCTGTAGCCACCTTCGTCACAGCATCGACAAGCTTCAGCAGCGCATCAATAACAGCAGGTCTACTTGTCCATGGTTTGATCATGGGAAGCTCAACGCCGTATACACCAAGGTTATACGCGCGGTAAGAAAGTGCAGCTTGGAGTGTCGCCTAACGAACGAAAAGCGATCGTGAGATACGTGGATCTGTCGTGCGGGGAAAGAGACAACAGACCACGACAGCTCCGCCAAGCTCTTTGAGTGCCCCAATGCTCCAAAACCCTTTTCCTTCCAGGTGGCTCAAATAGTCCACCATGAACACCAACAGTTTTCCCACATCGGACACGCGATACTTGAAGAAGTCTCGTGTTATGTCTTGCGTAGGGGTTTGCTCGGGCATCGACAGAGGAGTAGGATTAGACGAAGGGGTCAAGATGGACGAGGTACGGGTGGTAGAAAACGAATGAATGGTATCAGTGATAAGGGAATGAAGTGCGCCAGCGCTGGATAATGTGAGTCAAACGTCGCGTTAGGAATAGTCCAACGAGGTGACTTACTCGATGTATTCGTTCAATCTGATCCAAAGCTGGTGGCATGCGTAAAGCTTCTCAGCGTCGGTCGCTAGGCGATGGCGACTACTTTGTGACATCTAGAAGGAGGGTATCAGTACAGGCATTCTTCAATCCAGCTGTTACATAGTGATGAGGGCCCCCATTTGAACAACAACAGTATGACCAAGAAACAAAATAAGGTCACACCAACCTTTCCCAATGCACCATTATCGTTGATGAACCTTATGAGCCAGCTCAGCCTCTCTTTCCGCGCGGTCAGTTGGTACGTAAGATCGTGGTTTGGCCGGACAATCTCAGCGTCTGATATAGGTCGGTTGATCAGTATCAAACAGCCAGCATAGTGAGTAAGGAGGATAAAATGAAACCAAAAAATTATGCCTTACCACTAGCTACTACAGCAGCACTGATGCCTTCAGCAGCACGCATAAGCGCTTCTCCATCAAGTACCGGCGAAGGCGGGAGAATAAACTGCAGAGGGTTGGCAGGGATAGGTGAGTATAAAATGGCTTGTTTCAAGGTAGCTCTGAGCAGATTGGGGAGGGACCTATTCCATAGCATCTCGGTATGAACAAGAATGCACATGTAAAAAGCTGGAGAAAAGGATATCACTCACTCCGCCTTGAAAGCCTGCACTTTCTCTACATCCAACGAAACTCTTAGCATCGATTCTCCTGTGACCATCAGGACCCCAGCTTCGGTTGTTATGTCTACACCGCTAGTGTCAACGCTGTTGCGCCGGTCGGCATGGTCAAGAGTGATGACCGGTGGGAGCGCAGAAAGTGCCAGGAACTGGTCATTGGGGGACTTGAGAACAAGACGATCGTGGTAGGGAGTATCTGGAGCAAGGACACATTGATACAACCGGTTAGCGAATGAGAAAAGAGCGGGCGCGTACCTCGAGCACAGAAAATCACGACTTCGCCAAATAACACCGCAATGATCGCTCCTTCAGAAAGGAGTGTCAACCGTGGATGCGCAGGTGGAGAAGCAGCATTCTGATAGCACATTTAATGCGAGATTCATGGGGGTCATCGAGATGAAAAAGCTAATGAGCCTTTCAACGGAATACGGCTACGGAGGAAACACTCACAGCCACGTAAGGCACTACCGTGACGCCATCGGCTCCCCATGAATCACTATGTGCCACCAGGCGCACGGTGACATACACCCTGCGAGGTCCAAAGCTGAATTGATCGACAACCATTGCACCAGGATCCTCTTCGGCGCCTGCGGAAGCATAAGATACCAAAAGTACGAGTGAGTTTGGACTAACCACACTAAGTCAACGAGGACCGGAATGGTTTCACAAAAATGCTTACCTCTCAACAGCCAAGTCAATACCCTCAAGATCTTCTATCCCAGCGCCTCCTCCGATTGCTTCCCGCACAACCCCAGTCACATCTGTCTCGCCCTTTAACTCTTCCGTTCCCAACGTCCATTTTTGTATCCGGGTCTCCACCAAAGCAAACAGATCGTTCCCAGATGATGCGAGCGCAGCAATGTTGCCCGGCTCGGGTCTTATCACAGGGGACGGCACTGACCAACCCAAGAGGCGCGAAAGAGAGAGGGAAGAAGACGGTGTCGGTGGGGCAAACGGTCGCACTGTGACTGTGTGTTTTCCACCTTGGGAGGTGATCCCTAACCGGAATATCCTGCCCGTAGATGTAGCAACTAGATATGCATATGGCCCGCCGAGACCCGCTAGATCAGTTCGAACGACGCGCGAGACGTATTCTTCCTCGGCGGCCTCGAGAGGGAGATACACGGCCTCAAACGTGCCTCCTCCTGAAAGTCCAGAGGAAATCGAAGGCCAAAAGCGCGTCGCGCCGGTGGGGGAGATGAGTATGAGACCCGGCTCGATGGAGCGCGAACGGGAAGGGACAATGGCATGATGAGGGGCAAGAGATGCGACATTTGTGTAACCATGAGAAGAAGGAGGGCACGGTAGGATGTAGCACGTCGGGCTCGGAGAGGTCGGCTTGAGTGTAGCATGCGACCAGAGGAAACAGGTCTTTGCGGACACGGCGAGCGTATATCCCGAGGCGATGTCTACGTATCCTGTATATGACTCGACCAGAAAATCTGTGTACAATGAATCTTGTGAATTGGAATCAGGTCAACTCGTAAAGACGTACCTGGAGATCGGAGAGCTTGTTTGACTTCCACTGGCAATGTGCCATACAAGCCTACTACCAGTTCCTCTGTTTTTGCGAATATGGTGTCTTTTTGGTTTGGTACCCTCTCTCCGTGTGTTACAGGCGTCGGTGCTTCATCGACCTCCATGCCAGTCTCTGCCACTGAGCGCGGTGGAGTAGTGACACGGTGAGCACCAACGAACCTGCGCGTCCGAGGCGGCGTTCGTGACGGTGGCCTCGGTGTGGCATATCTATGAGTGCGTCGAGGTGGTGGTGAACCGAACGTCGCCATCGAGTTGGTGGTCGAGGACAAGGCTTCCGCGTAAACATCCGACAATACTTACACCTTTACAATTGACCACCATGACACCGACCGGATTCAAGTGTCTTCCATTACCACTGGTTCAGCTGTCTCTGTCTGCCGTTTTAAAGTGTGGCCAGTCGTTCCGATGGACGAGCTATCCGCTCGCTTGCGATCCTCGTGCGTATGAATACCGGTTTTGTCTCCGAGACCGTGTCGTCTGCTTGAGACAGTCTTCTGAGGCCCTGTTTTATCGCTCGGTCTTTCCCAACGAACCTCTTGACCCAGCGCAAGCAGACGCTCGTGAGGAGGAAACGCTGACCTGGCTCAAAGACTACTTTCAGTTGGACGTCGACCTCGTCAAGCTCTACGACGAATGGAGCGAACGAGACCCCGTCTTTCGCAACGTCCGATCCCGCTTCCCCGGTATCCGCATTCTACGACAAGATCCCTGGGAGAACCTTGTCTCGTGAGTGAACAGTAAACACTTGTCACAGGATTCGACACGATCGCACGTAGATTCATCTGCTCGTCAAATAACAATATTGCACGTATAACAAAGATGATTCATGCCCTTTGCAAACACTACTCTCTACCCCTCTTGTCTCTCGAACCTCCAGTCTTTGATTCAGATGGTACGACGAAAGATGTCACTTATCATCCCTTTCCACCGCCGAGTGTTCTTGCTGCCCCCGAGGTTGCCACGAAACTACGGTCGCTTGGATTTGGATACCGTGCGGGCTTCATTCAGCGAACGGCCAAGATGCTGGTTGACGAACACAACGTCGCTGCGGTGCATTCAGGCGTCATCGAGGCTGCAGAAAAGTGGCTCATGGGCCTGAGAGACTTGAGCACCTCCGAAGCAAGAGAAGAGCTACTCAAATTTGTTGGGGTTGGTCGCAAGGTTGCTGACTGCATTCTGCTCATGAGCTTGAACAAGGTATTCTCAGACTCCTAGGCTGCATGGTCGATGCTGATCTCGTGGCAGAGAGAGGTTGTCCCAGTGGATACCCATGTGCATCAAATCGCAACGAAACATTACGGCTTCCGTTCTCTTGGGAGTTCAAAGAGAGTGACCATGAGTGCAAGGCTCTACGACGAGATCAACAGCAAACTAGCTGACACATGGGGTGAATACGCTGGTTGGGCACATTCCGTACGTGGTTAGTACTTGATGCAAAACTTGGAGCTCATAAACAAAGCAGATTCTTTTTACTGCTGATCTAAAGATTTTCTCCTCCTATGGAATACCAGCATCTCCGTCTGCTTCAATAGAAATTATGCCAAGTTCTACCCCGACAGCAACTCCAAGTCGTAGGGATTGACTATATTGGGATAGATGGTGGCTGTGTCATAGATGAACCTGTGGTCTCAGTCTGTACTAGCATGTTGGATTTGAACCCGATGCAAGAAATCATAGACGATCGCGAAGACCACTCGTCCGCATCTGAGCCAGAACATTCAGGATGTGCAGACGACACCCCGAACGCACCACAAGCATCGACATCCAAACGCAAGAAGAAGAAGAAAGCCAAAGCCAATACATCGCTTGAAACATCACACCCCACTGTAGATCACACGGCCCCGCCAGCAGCTTCACCAGAGGCCAATACGGTCATACAGGCACTGCAGCAGCTGAGAATAATTGACGCACTCAAGGGGAAATCGAGTACGACCAGACGCGGAAAGAACCCTCTAGGAGAGCACAAGGTACCGTCACCCACTTGCTCGCACTTCATCTGCATTGCGCGTAACCGCCCTTTTCAAGTTTTGGGCGACGCAACCCGTCCCTCAGCTGGGTACGCTAAACCGTTCCGATCCAATTGCATGTTTAAACGGTTGTTGTCAACCAGGCGATCAACCACCCACAGAAGACGGGTATATCGAGCCCACAAAAGCAATAGAAGATGTTCGCCAAGAGCCATATCCATTGCCAAACGACTTTGAGTGGTCGACTCTGGATCTTGATGACCCCAAGCAGGTATGCATCATATGGGTCCCATCGAATTTCTACGCTCAGTCAGGCTCCAGCTGAAAGAAGTTTACGATCTGCTGTCGCTCAACTATGTCGAGGATGACGAGGCTGCCTTCCGCTTCAAGTACAGTGCCGAATTCCTCGAATGGTATATCTTCCCGTGTAACGATAGAAGACGAGGAATTGACGCTATCGTAGGGCCCTCAAGCCACCGGGTTATGTTAAAGAATGGCACGTTGGCGTCAGAGTCTCTTCCAACAAGAAACTTGTTGCCTTTATCTCTGGTGTTCCGATGACCCTGCGCGTCCGTCAAAAGTGAGCTTTCTCGTACTCCATCAGCTACCTCGAGTTTTGATCCCATGCAGCGTCTTTCGCGCGAGCGAAATTAACTACCTCTGTGTCCACAAAAAATTGCGCTCGAAGCGACTCACGCCAGTGCTCATCAAAGAGGTCACGCGACAAGTCAATCTCTGCGGCATTGCTCAGGCAATCTACACCGTTGGGCTTCTCTTACCAACCCCAGTCTCTACTTGCCGGTGCGTCTCGCTTGTCCTCGTCAAGCACCGCTATCATCTCACATATTCGCAGCTACTTTCATCGTTTGGTCAACGTACCGAAACTCATTGATATCAAGTTCGCTTACGTCCCACGAAATATGACGCTCGCGCGTATGATTCGTATCTACAAACTAGATAGCGAGACCACGCTACCCGGTCTGCGCGAGATAGAAGAAAAGGACGTCCCCGAAGTGGCAGATCTATTTTCGCGGTATATGCACCGCTTCGACATGGCCCCCCTCATGACCGTCGATGAAGTGCGACATCAGTTCCTCAGCGGGAGGGGAGACCTTGAACAACCCACGCTGAATAATAGACGGCCAAAGCAAGTGGTGTGGACGTACGTCGTCGAGGTGCGTGGTGTTCAACAGTAAGCCGTGGATCCTTTGCCTCAACCTTGTATTTGGGACAGGATCCTGAGACGCACCGCGTGACCGACTTTTTCTCGTTCTACTCCCTTCCGTCGACGGTGATCAACAGCCCCAAGCATGATGTCGTCGAGGCGTGCTACCTCTTCTACTATGCGAGCGACGTCGCATTCGCATCTGGAGATGACACCGAAGTGAAACTGACGAAGCGGCTCACGCAGTTAATGGGAGATGCACTGATTATCGCCAGTTGTGCCAAGTTCGACGTGTTCAATGCTGTCAGTTTGATGGACAACATGTGCTTTTTGGAGGATCTCAAGGTGAGCCTTGGTGATCACACTTCACTCTTCTGTTTGACCTTATTCGGATCTCAAGTTTGGTGCGGGAGACGGCCTGCTCAACTTTTACCTGTACAACTGGAGGACGGCAGCATTGGCAGGTGCTACATCTGTTGGTGGGGTGGAGGCCGGAAGAGGTGTCGGCGTAGTGATGCTCTAGGACATTCGTCGGACTGGCGTCTGGTTATCATGGAGCTTTGGCACCTGTGCACACCGGTTGCACGACTTCAAGATCACCTCTGCAAAATGTCTACACGAATATATCACATACATCCCTACTGTCCAACCTCTACAATGCTCAATCGCTATCAATGTTAATGATTTCATCGTCGTCCACGCCCCAATCCGGAGTTGGGCTTCGTCGTCGGGGATGCGGCCTGTTCGGCAAGGTACCAGTAGCTCCCAGTGAACGGCCTCGGAAGCTTGGAGGGACGTGTGGCGCTGCAGACGCCCGAGAACCAAGGGTCTGTCCGGCGCCCCACGATTCCCCACTACCTTGCGATTGAGATGAAGGGGATTCCTTATCTTTCCCCTTTGCAGACTTCCACTGAACAGGCCGACCATTAAGAGTATTCCCCGAACCAGTAAATGTAGCCTGGGAACCGAAGCAGACATAAGTGAGTGGAGACATGCTAGAACATGGTACGCACCGGAGGGCTCGAAGGGCCGGGAGACGTCGACTGTCCGGTTTCCGGGGGAATATATTGGACAACATTAAAGCCAAAGAACAGCTTCCCGAACGGAAGATTCAACGCAGCAGGTACCTTAGCTTCTGTTTCCAACATTTCACTCGTGACAACCTTATGCTTGCTGCAAGGAACACGTTAGCAGACTGCCGCAGGAAAAAGAAGGCTGGCTAACTCTGAGCGGATGATTTTACTACCATCAACAACCTCCTCAACGCCACGATGGCTAATTCCCTTTCCCCTGGTCTTCCGCCCTGCCAAGGTTTCACCCTTGCCCTTGAAACTCTCCCAGTGGTCACCGCCCTTGCTTAGAGTAGAGGTTCCGCCTGCGACGAATCCACCTGCGAGTGATGACGACGGTCGAGACGACCCGGGCGATGATGAATTGAGATCAATCTTGAGTTTTGACGCCATCGTCTCGGGGGGAGGAGGGGTTTTCGGTCGGTCTTCTTTCCAACCAACAGGAGGAGCGAAATCGACCTCGAGATCGGTGTCAAGAACACATATGCCTGAACCCCCTGGTGTGGTTTCCATCACAAGAAAGCCGAATATCATTGAGTTGTAATATATTTCAATTATATCACCTTGGGTGAGAGCAATGAAGTTACGGAGTGCCTGTTCTAGACTATACGTACGTTAGCTATGAGCAGACGAAGATCGAGTCCAGAAACTGGACATACACGGCCTTTGGATCGGAGATCTCGAGGAAGTGGACGGTTTGAGGTTGTAACTTCACAAACTTGCCTTTCTGGAGTTCTGTGCCGGTAATTCGGATAGGATCGCCCTCCTCGAGTCGGAGAGTTTTCATCATCCAGTATGGAAGATGTACGATACCCTCTTCAGCGATGAACTCTAAGACGCCTGCATGCGTAGACGCTGCAGGATTCGAAGGATTGCGAAGTTCGAACATCCATGGTGATTCGAGATCCAAATTGGTGAGATTTGCGAGTGCAGAAGGTGGCATGACGACTGTTGGTTGAAATAAAGTGAGAGGTGAGTAGACAGACGCAAGGGCAAAGACATACTCTTCCCGCCGTACGAGAGATTTTCTCGCTCCCTGCCGGGAAGCATGGCTACGCTGTATGCCCTTAGATATTCATCGTATGACCTGGCGGGCGGACGGCCGACTCGAAGGCCAAGCGGACCACCAAATCCCCTACGATGATCCGCAATGAGATCCCAATACAGGAACAAGTGGGGAAGACCTACTGCGCCAACTGGGCAAGCAGCCCTCCTGGGCCACCGAAGCCATTCTGGTCGCCAAACTACAAGAATTATCAGTGACATGGTACGTCCTGGAAGGTGATGCTCACAAAATCCATGGAAGAACGTGGTTAGAGAACAAGATGGATTTCGCGCTGACTCTGAGTACTCCTTTTACGGCAAAGGCCGTGCATCCGAATCGAGAAGACGCGTCCATCAGCTTCAACTCGTCCGAGATAGCTCATCATCCATCTAGAACAATGGCAACAAAAACTGCACCAGCCGCACGGTCTGGCTCTAATGCAGCGTTCAACGACAAGGTCGGTTGCATGACACTCAACATGGTTTCGAGCCTCATGGAACGCGTCCCCAGGGTAAGCCAATGGAACTACGCATGTCCAACATGGTGGCTGCCAAAGGTTCGTCTCCGATGTCAATCCATTTTGCTGGCCTCAGATCCTGTATAGCCATCAGTGATGCCGTTCGTACATCGCTCGGGCCAAGAGGGATGGACAAGATGGTATCGACTTCCCATTCTGTCACCGGGGGCAACTCAAAGATGTTGACTTAACCCTCAGATCCAAACTGCCAAAGGCGAGGTGATTATCACCAACGACGGTGCGACCATCCTGCGGAGTATTCAGGCGCTGCACCCCGCTGCTAAAATGGTATTTTTCCCTCAATGCTTCCAAGCAATGATTTATTGTGCTCCAGCTCGTTGACTTGTCTGCTGCTCAAGATGTAGAAGCAGGCGACGGTACGACCTCGGTTGTTGTCCTGGCAGGCAGCCTTCTCGGCGCAGCAGAAAAGTTGCTCCTCAAGGGAATCCATCCGACGATCGTAGCCGAATCTTTTCTCAAGGCATCTGTTAAGGCTGTGGAATACTTGACTGAAATATCAGTTCCAGTCGACTTGAACGATAAGGCCAGCCTACTCCGCGCAGCTAGCACGTCGTTAAACTCCAAGGTCTGACTCTCCTCTCAATGACATACTGAGATCTTATTGTTCTCGTCAAGATCGTTTCTCAATACTCTTCAACCCTTGCGCCGATCGCTGTTGCCGCTGTCACTCGTCTCGTGACCCAATCTTCAAGCGTGGATCTCAGAGACATCAGAATTGTAAGGAAAGTTGGTGGTACGATCGAAGACACGGAACTTGTGGATGGTGTTGTCTTGAATCAGAATGTCATCGTCTCCGCCGGTGGTCCAACACGCATTGAAAAAGCTAAGATCGGCATAATTCAATTCCAACTTAGCGCACCAAAACCCGATGTAAGTCTCTAGTGAGTTGCTGTCGGGTCTATATTACTCATCGTACGCAAATTTAGATGGATAACACTGTCGTCATCAACGACTACCGCCAGATGGACAAGGTTATTAAAGAAGGTCGCCAATACCTGCTTAACATCTGCAAAAAGATCAAGAAAGCAAACTGCAATGTCCTTCTCATCCAAAAGTCGATCCTGCGGGACGCCGTCGATGACACCTCCCTCAATTTCCTCAGGCGCCTTAACATTCTGGCTGTAAAGGATGTCGAACGTGACGAGATCGACTTCCTCTCGAAGAGTCTGGGTTGCAGGCCGATTGCGGACATCGAAGCGTTCACAGAGGACAAGCTCGGATATGCTGATTTAGTCGAGGAGACATCACAAGCCGGTGCAAAGGTCGTCAAAATTACTGGTGTCAAGAACAGGGGTCGCACGGTCAGCATTCTCGCAATGGGCGCCAACAACCTCGTCGTCGAGGAATGCGAACGTAGTCTGCACGATGCCCTCTGTGTCGTACGTTGCATCATAAAGAAGCGGTACCACCACCCAGCTCCCAGTGGCGTAACATATATTGACGTTTTTATCTTAGTGCCCTTATTTGTGGTGGCGGCTCACCTGAAATTCACGTTTCCCGCCTCCTATCCCAATACGCCCAGTCGTCGAAGGGCATGGAGGCGTACTGCTTCCAAGCATATGCAGACGCGTTAGAAGTCATTCCTACTACACTCGCAGAAAATGCAGGTCTAAATCCCATCGCGATTGTCACCGAGCTGCGCAATCGACACGCTCTCGGAGACCGCAATGCAGGTATCAACGTTCGCACGGTGAGTTTAGTTTGATGTCAGTGGAGAATGTTTTTGATGTTCGAATTTAGGGCTTGATTTCCAACATTCTGGAGGAAGACGTTGTGCAGCCTTTGCTTGTGTCCACAAGCGCAATTGAGTTGGCGACGGAAACTGTCTGCCTGCTGCTGAAGATTGATGACTATGTACAAGCTAGATAGTGATATCGAGAGCAACTAAGCATTCTCCACAATTCATGCGCATAAGGACGATCTAAACACGAAATCGATGTACATACAATGCAAGCACAGGAGCTGTATGAGACAAAAAGAAATGCCAGGACCGTGGATTGAACACGGGACCTCCAGAACTTCAGTCTGTTGCTCTCCCAGCTGAGCTACCCCGGCGATATTGAAGTGGCACAAGATTCGCATCAACACATCTTCAGCCACCGCGGCGGATGATTTGGTGTCCTTTCGCTCACTGCAGCTCTACTGCTGCCATCTTCGAGGAGCACATCGTTCTGCAAGAATGTCCGGCACAGGGCCTCGCGAGAATGTCTTTGCCACACGGATGGCATTGACCAACATGAAGCTTCGCCTCAAAGGTGCTGAGACGGGACACTCCTTGCTCGCCAAGAAGCGTGATGCCCTCACTACGCGATTCAGAGCGATCCTCAAGAAAGTGGACGAGGTGTGCCAAACACAGTACACATTCGCCGCCCTTCACGTCTGACCGCCCCGAAATCTCTTGCAGGCCAAGCGAAAGATGGGCCGAGTGATGCAACTCGCGTCGTTCTCGATGGCTGAAGTCACGTATGCGACGGGCGACATCGCCTACCTCGTCCAAGAGCAGGCCAAGTTGGCGACATTCCGCGTCAAAGCAACGCAGGAAAACGTCTCGGGCGTGCTCTTGCCAACATTCGAAGTCGATCGTGTTTCCGGTTCAGGTATGCCTTCCCTACCTGTTAGATGTGAAGTTAATTCACCTTCCCTTGGATAGATTTTAATCTCACGGGTCTCGGGCGTGGAGGGCAACAGGTCCTACGGGCAAAGGAAGTTTACGCCAAGGCACTCGAGACGCTCGTGGAGCTGGCTTCACTCCAGACGGCATTCATGATCCTCGACGAGGTCATTCGAGCCACGAACCGCCGCGTGAACGCTATCGAGCACGTCATCATTCCTAGACTCGACAACACGATAAAGTATATCTTAAGTGAATTAGATGAGATGGATCGCGAGGAATTCTTCAGGCGAGTCTTGGTTTACGGCACATCCGATAGATGTGGACGGCTCATTGGTCAATAGATTGAAGAAGGTACAGGGAAAGAAGAAGAGGGACGCAGCAATTGCCACTACCGCAAGACAGGCTACAATAGAAGCTCAAAAGAAGCCGGTCAAGACGGACGAGACCCAGCTTCAGATCACAGGAGCAGTGACTGTGGCGGAGAGTATTGCAGCCGAGGGAAGTGTTGCCGAGGTGGCAGTCGAGGAGGCGACGGCTGAAGGGGTCGCAGCTGAAGAAGTTATTGTGGCAGAGTTAGAGGTGGAGAAGTCTAGCCTGGACTTACTGGCTACCAAGGACGAGGACGTGATTTTCTGACGCATTCGAGCAACGCTCCATACATTCTTATACCTCGTACTTTGCAATGCCGCAGATGTCGGGTGGCTACTGTACGAATCTTCTGCTTATTTCACTCTGCTTCAATAGAACACTTGGCAGGTGGTCATGATGCATATCATGTGCGCAGTGTCGCATAGGTACATGGTAGTTTTATGAAGTGCAACGTGAAAAGCAGGGAGTAGAGGAATGCCAGACAATTTACTTGTCGAGGGTGAGCCAAATAAGCAAATGAATGGAAGGCGATGACATACGTCAACCATCTCTACATCATCTTTTTGAGGTTTCTTTCTGTCCTTGCGGTCCAAGATTGCTCGTCTGTAAGAAAGCTCAGAAAGCGGAACCAAAAGTGGTTAAGCTCAAATGCGCATACCTGTCTTTGTCGAGTTTGATATTGACGATCACAACCTTGGAGGGGTGAACACCGATAGGCACCGATGCGCCATTCGATTTATCGCGTTGCACACGGTCGACGTGAATAACCCATTTCTTGCGGTATACCTGCGTGACCTTTCCTTCCCGGCCCTTGTACTTCCCGCGCACAATTCTCACTTCATCTTCTTTACGAATTGGCAGTGACCGTGTCTGAATTCACATGGCGGGTGGTGAGATTGGGGAAGGAGACTGGCCCTGGGGTCCACCTTACGTTGTACTTTCCCCGTAGTTCCTTCGAGAGAGGCGAAGACATGATTTT
Organism: Porphyrellus cyaneotinctus; assembly: GCA_038091315.1. Lineage (NCBI taxonomy): Eukaryota > Fungi > Basidiomycota > Agaricomycetes > Boletales > Boletaceae > Porphyrellus > Porphyrellus cyaneotinctus. Next base: position 12,120 of record JBBPOF010000417.1, on the reverse strand, counting down.
GCGCCGGATAGAGGAAGGAGCACTGAAGTGCGCCTTGCGGGCCTTGCGCCGCGAGGAGGAAACGTCTGCGAATGATGATGATAAGTATCTCGTCGTTCCACCTTTGAAAGTGACTTGTTGATTCATCTGAGCTATACCCTTTGCATCCAGCGAATCATCAAACAAGAAACGGTAATTTCGTACACAAGGGGGTGGACGTGATGACAGCATAGATGGAGAGCAGACTGACCAGGGTTGTACTTCATCTTGATCTTGAGGGACGTCAGTGACGGTGTCGGCGGATGTGTGGAACGAGTTATTTGGTCCAAAGTTTGTACCTCGGAGTTTGCCGAGCCCCCTACCTGATATTGTTACCGACTACCACTTGAAAAGCCGGAGGCAAAGTCATATCAGCAGCAGACATGTCTGCCGACAAGGTACGCCCGACAAAATTAAAGTTTAAAGGGGAGAAGACAAAGAAGAAGCGCAAGAGAGACGACGATGAGGGCAGCTCTTGCAAGCAGAGGCGCGTCGAGGAAGAGGAGGCACCCGACACCTGGGTCTTTCCAGAATCACCAGCAGAAATACGCGGACCTACGTTCCTCATACACCCCTCGGATCCCTCTCCTATCTCCGTCAACTTCGACTCGACGCGAAACAAGATTATTTTGCACCCCCTTAACAAAGAGGGCACTTCCGAATCGACCACGTTGCTCGATCGCGAGCCAACGGAGGTTTCACAGGTATGGGTCACGACGCGTGTTGCTGGTTCCCCTACTATCAATCTCCGAACGGGCACTGGGGAGGGGAAGTTTTTATCCTGTGACAAACACGGCATCGTGTCTGCAAACAGAGAAGCTCGTGGCCCAGAAGAGGAGTGGACCCCGGTGGTTTTGCCCGACGGAATGATCGCTTTTATGAACGTGTATGAAACCTATCTCAGCGTGGACGAAATTGCAGGAGGTGCCCTACAATTGCGGGGCGATTCTGAGGAAGTCGGCTTCAGAGAGCGTTTTTGGGTAAAAATCCAAAGCAAATACAAGAAAGAAGCCCATGAGGAGAAGAAAAAACGGGAAGCCGGGTCCGAGATGATCGTCATCGATGAGGCAAGTGTCAAGTAAGTATTCTTTTTCGGTGACTGTTTGGAGAGAATATCAAAACGTGGTTGTATCTAGCCGACTGCATCAGACATGGGGCGCAGGTCGTTCAGTTACGTCGAAAGAAGATAAGAAAGAGGTGACCCTGGATATCTTTATGCACCAGTCGGATGGGTGACATCCTCCCACAGTTGAAACGTGCTCGGAAAGAAGGTCGCCTGGCTGAGGCACTGCTGGATCGTAGATCAAAGCTTAAGAGGTATGTGCTCCATTGCCCGGTGAACCTTGAGCCGAATCCGTTCACAGTGATCGATTCTGCTGAGCCGTAGACCGTACATGTACCCCGTATTATCTTTTTGTCCGTCATATCGATTGAATTCTACCTCCGTATCGACAAGCTGGTTTTCCCAATTCTCCGATCGTCGAGCTCAATCAAGAATTCGCAACGATGGACAAACAAACAACCTGGAACTTAAAGGAGGGCCCATCCCAACAGTCTTTTCCAGGTAAGAATTATGACGACCACTTCCATCATTGAGATGCCCAAATATTCAATCCCGAGTGTTCGGGAGCTCTTTTACCGGACAGAAATGTCCCGTCAAGGCTTCGCAAACTTGACAGTACGTACTTCATATCGCGCCAGTTAACGTTGGGCGCATCATCCATCTTTCCGGCCGCAGGGGAATGTTAGGCTTAACGCAACGGAGTATCTGGATGACTCTGGCTTGGTTGCTCTTGAGGACCAGGACCCCATTGCGCTTCGATGTTGCATTGACCAGGTTCGTGATCAGCCTGCAATCTCACTCATATGTCATTGTAATTTGCATTTAAGGTCAAAAAATCTAACCCCATGATTGCCAAGAGATATCCGTACGTATGGCCGATCCTGGCCTATCTCGAGTTATATTTGCACGGGAGAGGTCGGTCACATTATCACCGCAATCCCTACGATAGGAACAATCTGGCTTGGTACAAACGTCTGTATAGGGTCCCTGTTTGGACTCGATGGGCGGAATCTGTGTGTTCCTTGTATTACAGAGAAGGACATGGCTGAGTTGCTATACAGGAAAAAACTGGACATTCGCTCTCGGAAACCTCAAGAGCCCATGCGGATGGTTTAGTAAGTTTGTATATCCTCCACATCTGTTTACGAACAACTCCCAAGTCTCGCATTTTCCGTTCTCCCCATCAGAAAAAATGCCGTCGCCGGCCTCCGGCGAGAAAACGCTGCAAGAGGCAGCCTTCAGTTGAGGATGCAGAAGTCGATGAAAATATCTTACACCCCGTCAATAATCGTGCCGCGTCCCTTGTTGACCTTCCCGCTGATCCTTGCACCCCTGCCTGGTTCTCCGACAAATTTACCGCCCCTGCCAGGTCTTTCTTGTGGACATTGGGCGCCTCTATTGGGGACGTCTGTGCCCACCTCATCGACGGGTAATGTTTGAATGGTGGATTTTCATTGACGCTCGTCCCTTGAAGAGGCTGTCTACGGTCCGCGTGTTCTCCTTCATCTTCCCCTCCCCCTGAAAGCAATACTTACTGAACCTCGTATCATCTTTTCTTTCTGTTCCGTTGTTTACCGAAACTCGGATTCACAAAACCAATCAATCAGTGTTCTGAATTGTACCACTACTGTTTAGACGAGGCTGTGATCGCAGCCTGTTTAAAATCCTTGACTACAGTTTTTGTACTACATCCACTCGCAATAGCCTTGTTTCCTGTTGGTCTGTTTCATGCAGTATGTCTGATTTGCACGCGAGGCTGACACGAGACTAGCGATATTAATTACCCTCGACAAATCAACAGGTGTTGAGACTCATCGGTAGGATGGAAAGTGGTCAGGACTGGTCAAGACCCCTAATTTCCTTTCTAGCCAGCCATCCTCCAATCAGAGCCCGCAAATGACCTCGGTTGTGCAGGTTGAGTCCATCAAAAACACAACGTAACAGTCGTGCTTTCCAGACGTTCCTGGTGGTAGTCCATCACATCATGATGCCACACACACCCGGTCCGGAAATCGGTACTCAACGTTCAACGTTCAACACTCAGACAAGTTCGAGGGCACCTCACGGACTCCGAAGTTGTTTCCTGGGTGCAGCTGCTTTGGCATCCATGAAATGCTTGGCACTTGCGTGACGTTTCGGCGCGTCTCTTCCTCTCATGGACTCGGGCTTTATCATACAAAAGAGATCTCTGAAAGCGAACCGCCGGACAAAACCGTTGTCGATCCTTTTTGTCGAGGCGGTTGCATGTTTGTCAGAGGGTCGGGACGACGTTGCCTCCAAGGTAATATCGACTTCGCTTGCTGAGCTAGACGACTCACAAACTTGAGAAGATCTGTCTTGTGTGCAAGGATGAACAGTGCCGGTGTCGACTGTCGACGGGGTTTGTAAAGCCAGGTCAGAGATGGCCATCATGGATAAGATGGGTGTCAAGTGAGTCTGTTTTCGGTGACTTTCTGGAGGGAATATGAAAACGTGGTTGCATCTTAGCCGACCGCCAGGCATGGAGCCCTGGATGATTCGTCATCTCGAAAGAAGAGAAACTTGGATATCCTCACGGATCAAAGTTTGAGAGGTATGTTCCATAATAACTAGCCGTTGGTTCACTCCGTTTGTAATGATCAACTCTGCTGAAATATAGATGCCTTTATGTCAGTCTGTACATGTGCACCGTATTCTGCTGCGTGTATCGTATCGATTGAACTCGTGCCTTCTGGATTGACAGGCACGTTTTTTTTATCAAGCAATCACTGAACCCAGACAGGAAATCCTCGAGGATGAACAAACAAACATATTTTGGCAGTTAAAAGGATGCACAACGTTCAATCTTCACGGTTTTCTCCTAGGCAGGAGCTATGCGGACCACTAGAGTTCGTGTCGAGCGGGTCGAAATGCCCAACATCATCTTTCGTGACGTTCAGTCTCTATTTGAAGAGACGGAGATGTCATCCATAGAGTTTCGAAACTTCACGGTACATTCCTAACTTTCCAGCCGTTAACGCTGAGTACATCTTTCCTGGTTGCAGAGGTTCGTTAGGTATAGCGCACTAAAGCATCTGAAACCTCATGTCCCTGTCGAGGAGCAAGGCCCCGCTGCGTTCCGACGCTTTATCGACGAGGTTGGTGATTAACCCTGTTTCCGAGCCGCCCACCGTAGTAACTCGCGTTGAAGATCAAAAAATATGACGCTACCCTCACTAAGAGGTATCCCTACTTATGGCCTGTGGTGGCCTATCTCGAGCTATATCTGTATGGGAGGCGTAAAGAGCGTTCTCGTTCTCGTTCTCGCCGTTATCCTTACAGGGAAGTAATTCTTCCTTCCGCGGCCATCCGGGCAACTTGGATTGCTCGACCTGGGACGTTGTCTAATGTCCCTATTTATATCCGCTACGCGCTTTCGGTGAGTTTTCTGTCGGATTGTGGAGAAGAACGTGGCCAAAGCAACTGCCTAGGTGAAGACTGGGAAACCTTTCCGAAAGATTCCCAAAATTGAGCCAAACAGGCCGGTGAGCTTGCAGAGGACGCCAAAGTCGAACGCGGTAGTTCCCACCCATTGGGAAAGAGATGACAGGCGATCTCAGGCGAAAAGTCGTCGCGTGAGGACGCGTATCACAATCGATTCGAAGGTCGATGAAAGTGACAGCAATCCTGCTGGCGACTCCGGCCCGGGCGGCCTCGCTGCTCCTGTCAGGTATATCTTGCAGTCACTTGTTTCCTGTATTGAGACCATCTGTTCCCATCTTGTCGGAGAGTAGTTGTCTGTTTCGTCGAAATGGTCGATTGAATTGATATGCTCCCATCTTGTTGTTACATATTTACCAAAGCCTTCCGTTACTAACAGAGTCAAATAATTACGCCAATTGACGTCGTGTAAAAACCTCACGGCCAAACTGCTACCTTCTTCGCTTCACATATGGATGGCCCTCATTCAGATGCGATTGGAGCTACACCTGAAGTTTTGCCGCTGGTTGGCAGCCTTTCCACTACCAACCTCGCACTTTTTACACTTGCCATAGCTCTGGTCCTCCTCGTTGGTCCGTTTTGTCGGGTGCGTCTCCTTACGTGCAAAGCTAATTAGGACCTAGTCATATCATACACTCGGGGAAAATCTAAGTCGAGGGGCAACGCTCTCTTGCTAGTTGGGCCTCCCGACTCCGGCAAAACTGCCATACTGTCGAATGTCAGTCCGTCCATGTGTCTCCAATGTTGTGCATTCTTGACGGTGGAGAAGATCAGTTGGCATACAATCAGACATTGCCGTCGCATACGTCGTTGCAAATAAATTCGATCCACATGACGCCGTCACCCACCAAGACGCTACGGGTGATTGACATCCCCGGACACCCTCGGATCAGGGACCAGTTTCAGGAGCATCTCAAGGACGCCAAAGCGGTCGCATTCGTAGTCGACTGCAACACGATTTCACGCAATGGTTCCGTCGTTGCCGAGTACGCTTCGCTGATTTCATACTCAGGGGGTTGACACGTTGCTGACTTGCGCCCCAGACACTTGCATCATGTGTTGCATGCGATTACATCCCTTTCCCCGACGCAGTCTACACCGTCGCTACTTATTTTCGCACACAAGACTGATCTACTCAAGGTTGGTGCTTCGACCAGCACTGCAAGTGAAGTCGCTATCACCCGCGTTCGCACTATTCTGGAGCGCGAGCTTGAGAAGAGAAGGGCGTCGCAGTCAGGGGGTGTTGGAATGGAAAGTCTTGGGGCAGAGGGAGAAGGAACGGAGATGGGTGGGTTGGAATGCAGTGGTTCAGCAGGTGGTGCGTTCAAATTTAGCGAATGGGATGGAGGGGAGGTCAAATTCCTCTCGACGTGGGTCAAAGTCGGAGAGGAGGCCAAGGAGGAGTCGGATCAGGATGGACTGAACGACTTGAAGGACTGGCTCTCAAAGTGATAAACATGGCCAAACAGTGTACAAAATGACCATGCTATTTGTGCGTTTACATTCAACGCAACCATTTAGACAGTGCCCGTTCGATCCGATTTCCAGGAAGTGCGAGGCGATTCGGTGTGCGGAGAGGGAGGCTGGTTGGGATTACGAGCACACGCACTTGTTTCGTGGTGCAGTGAGCGTCAGACCCTTCCTACATGCGTAGATTTTTTCTTGTCTCGAGTAGCTGAGAATGTGACAAGTAACAATTGTGACAAATACGTGTCATGTCACGCTTAGTTAGTTGGCGCCAAAGTTAACGTTTGACGTCTTCTTTTCTCATTCCTCGACGACCATCATGTTCATTGTCAACTGGTTCTGGGATGTTCTCGCGCAGCTCGGTACGCTCATCAAACAACCACTCCATTGGCCACATCTCAGACCGTTCCTCCATTCCAGGACTCTTACACAAGAATGCTAAAATTCTCTTCCTTGGTCTGGACAATGCTGGAAAGACTGTTAGTAATCGGTTCTCATACTCGACACATCAGATACCTTACCTCGTTTGCAGACCCTTCTGCACATGCTCAAGAATGACAGATTGGCCACTCTGCAACCCACACTCCACCCCAGTAAGCACTGTGGCCGCTCGTTTCCCTTTTGGGTTTGACATGTGCATGTGTCCGCTAGCTTCCGAGGAACTAGCCATTGGCAACGTCAAGTTCACCACCTATGACCTCGGAGGACACCAACAGGGTATGTGGCCCATTCTCCGTCCCTTTGACATCATGTACTCAGTATTACATCCTCCACGTAGCTCGCCGTCTCTGGCGCGACTACTTCCCCGAGGTCGACGGTATAGTTTTCTTGGTCGATTCTGCAGACTACGAACGGTTCGCCGAGTCAAAGGCCGAGCTGGACGCGTTGCTCTCTATCGAAGAACTTGCCAAGGTTCCCTTCCTCGTTCTCGGAAACAAGATCGACGCACTCGGGGCCGTGAGCGAGGAGGAGCTCAGACATCACCTTGGACTCTACCAAACAACCGGAAAGGTTGGTTCCATTCTTGATGGTTTAACGAAGATTCTAATTCGGACACGCGTTAGGGCAAGGTACCGCTGACCGATATCCGTCCGATTGAGCTGTTCATGTGTTCAGTTGTCCAAAGGCAAGGTTACGGAGAAGGTGCGTCTCCTTCGTGCTTGTTCGGTTCCCTTTGTTAACATAACGCGAATTAGGGTTCCGGTGGATTTCCCAATATGTACGTATCGCTTCCCGTTTCCTCCGATGCCTTACTCATAAGTTTCGACAGATATAATGGTACTCTGCTGGGAGGAGCTGGGAGAGTAACCCTTAATAATACGCTGCCTTCCCATGTTCTCACCCTGGACTTTCCTTGAGAGACTCGCGCCGTTTTCGTCCAATCCATGCTTTCGTTCCGCTGGACTGTCCTCTACCTGAGCATATAGTTGTTAGTTTCCTATTTATGTAGCTGGTTGACGCCACCCATAAATCATCCTCCAAGTAGACAAGTCAGGGGCAAATTGAACGAATGATATACAGTAACTTTCGGAGTAATACGACTTGGACCGAATTCACACTATTACAGCGCCGCTTTGTAAATTTCTTCGATTAACCATACTTCTGAAGACTATCGTACTATACTCAATGCATACCCTTTCATGATGTCTCCAAGTACCCATGCATGTCCACCGACATAGAGTAAACTTTTCAGCCAAAGGCCAAAGAACACGTCTTCACCCAAGAACTCAAGCTTGTACGCTTCTGCAAGCCAAAACGCCTGCGTGCCGGCCCAGACGACAATGGTCCACCACGAGAATCGTACACGTGATGCTAGAAGGGGTAGGAAGAGCGTGTACCATAAAAAGTACTGCGAAGTGCACACCCGGTTGAAGAGCACAAATGCAAACGTCTGCACAAACCACGCGAACGGGAGGTCTTGGATGTGTCGACCGAGCAAAAGGCCCGTACCGAGGGACAGGGAGAGCTGTGGGACGAGGCTCGTAAGGGGCGAACGCAGAAGTCGTCGCGTGAGCGAGGGTTCATGGCCGTCGAGCGTGCCGGATTGTCCAGGGTAGGTGAGATACGTGAGATAAAAGTAGGGCGAAAAGTTGTGCCGATGGTCGAGGCGGTCCGCATGGTACAAATAGGCTTCGTACAAGAACGGTCGTCCCCATCTGTGACGATCATTTCTCGGCGGTGGGCGCTGTATCTCAAAGAAGAAAAAGGGGGACGTACATGGCGTAGCAGAAGGCGCCAAGGAAAAAGAATATACCCGCGCTAAGGATCCCGAAACGAAGCGTCCGCGGGCACACGAGCGACTTGACAAAGGCGAAACCCCAGCTGGAAGTCGGTCGTGTTTGGGCTGCGATGGCGGTCACACAGCTCACGCCGTAGATGACGGGATAGATTTTCCAGTGGGCGCTGACGCCCAGCAGCACAGCGGTTGCGTCCCACCGGCGACGGAGCGCGTAGTACAGCGTGAGGAGGACGAGGGTACAGAGGATGGATTCAGAGGAGCCACGCGTGGAGATACTGAATACGAGGGGGTTCAGGAGGTGTGTTGCAGCTAGAAAAGTGGCCCATGCTTTTGCGTCGGCATCGGGTGTGGTTTCTGTATGGGGGCTCTGGCGTTGCTCGTCAAGCGGCTTTGTGTCATCGCTGGATGACCGTGTTGGCCGCGAGAGGACCGAGGTCACAAGCAACCGATATATGAGCACCCCGTTGATGAGGTCGCAAGCTGCGAAAAGATATTTTCCAAAAGACGCGTGAATAAGCTCGTTTGGGAGCAAAAGGACAGCGAGTAGCGGCGTATAACGGTAGGTCTCGCGATTGTATGGGCTAGAGATGCTAGTCGGCAACACGAACCACGAGGACAGAGACAACTCACTTTCCGATGTTCAAGCCAAATATTCTCGTCAAGGGGCCTTGGGCGACGTTGTTGCTGCTTGGATGGAATAGGAATCGTGCTGCGTCACTGAAGACGCGGTAGTCGACGTCCGTATACTTCACGACGGAGCGGACATCATGCCACTCGCTGTAGAGGATGAGACCAATCCTCAAGGATGTGGATGCAAGCAGCAGTGTCCAGAATGAAGGTAAGAATTTCTGCCAGTCGCGGAAGTGGGTAATCATACTAGTTGCGTTCCGTACTTCTTAAAGGCGGAGTCAAGTCGCTCATCTTGCGTAAGTACTAGTGCATGCAGGTTGATTCACAATCAAACATCTTGATCACTAGATAAACCACAAATGATACTACGAAAGTGATGTGATACCAACTGTTCAGGACATCGGAGTACTAGAGCGCATTCGACACGCTTGTTATTCAAACCACCAAAGGCTCGAAGCTCACCTTGAGCACCTGAACGTACTGAAGATCCTCGTCCTCCTGGGACAGCTCCCGTATGCCATCGTCGTTCCAGAACTTTTAGTTGACGTTTTCCCACCTGAATTCTTGTCACTGCCGGCAAAGGCTTAGAGAACGATATCCAACTCCAGGCATCGCGCAGGTGATCACGGTTCCAAAGAAAATAAGTGAGTAAAAGTGGCTGCCAGTCCCATGTTTGCGGCAGGATCTTGGCTCTAGCATATTATGGCGGATTTTGCTCCGCAAGGAGAATGGGATTTCATAATTCGAATATAAGATAAACGAGAGCCGTTTTCATAGAACAAGGCTGTGATACGTCATCAGTGCGGTGTCCAATGGTTGGACATACGAAGGGCCGAGTTAGCCATGATGATGATGATGGATGCTGAAGAGGTGTGAGGTGGAGAAGACGGCAGGAGTGAAGCTTACAGGATTAAATAACGGAAGAAGGCCACAGATTGAGAGATCATCGACAGAAATAACGTGCAGATCTGATGAGAATTCATCATCAGAGTACATTTTCGATATCATTCCTCAGAAGCTGAGCGTGCCAACATTGTAGATACTTTCAAGTTGGCTGTCGCAGTCACGGTGCCGCCACGCAGCCAAAACCGGTCTCTTCTCTTCCTGCAACGAGCGACATGAACGCACGACTTCTCGTGCAAATCGGTTCTTACAACACCAACCTCCAAGCCGGCGCTGGTCTTCCTCAGGACCTCGTCGACTGGCTTGCTCCCACGTTCCAGGTTTCCTCTTTCCTCTCAAAGGAGCAAAGAGCGCCGGACATAGTTGCCATCGGATTCCAAGAGTTACTTCCGCTCCATCTCGGACGTATGTCTCCCAGCATGTATGTAAGAGTGGGCCTGATAAACGTTGTGCGACGATCACAGTCGCTGGACGCTCAAAGTCAATCATAGACGAAAGAGACGTGCACATACGCGCTCAGATAGAGGCGCATGCCCCCAACAAGGAGTCTTATTCCCTCGTCGCAAAAGTCGTCAATGTCGGTGTCGCGCTACTCGTGTATGCTAGAGACGACACAATTGCCCGCCTTGTGTGCGACGTGCAGACACAGTGGACTGGTACTGGACCCGCATACATGGGCAACAAGGGTGCTGTAGCCGTACGATTCCGCGTCGTTGATCGTGGTTCGAAAGCCGGCGAGGTCTTCACGTCAGTATGTTCATCCATCCCGCTCTGCGCGCTCACTTGGCCTTCCGCAGTTTTGTCTGTGCCCATCTCACAGCTCACGAGGCACACCTCAAGCGTAGGATAGCGGACTATCACCACATCGTCCAGACGCTCCTCTTTCCCCCGTCGCCTTCGTTCCCTGATGAACCAACCACGACCATGTATACTACTTCTCACCTCTTTCTCCTTGGTGACCTCAATTTCCGTCTCTCGATACCCTCTTCACATACACTTCATGCGGCGTCTCGCGGAGAAGAAGTCGTGACCATGCTTACTGATGTGAAAACACGACAAACCTTGAAAGAGTACGATCAACTCATCAATGAGCACCGCAACGGACGCGTGTTCATCGGCCTACGAGAGGGCCCTTTTTGGACGTTCAAATGCACATACAAATATGTCCTTGGTGAGATTGACAAGTACAAGTACGCGGATTCGTTTCCTCGGCGTGCCCCGCTCCGTACTAAGCCGCTTTCCCATGTTCCAGCACAACACGAACGCCGTCGTGGACAGACCGAATTATGTACACGACGTACAAAGACTCACCGATTGCACCGGATAAGTCGGAGATCACCAACATCTTGTACACGTCTATTCCCTCGTATGTCACTTCGGATCATGTAAGTCTACCCGCATATCAGCGGTGCCCATAATGCGCCCAACTCATCATGGATTTGTTGCGGTAGAAACCGGTGGTCTCCCTCCTTCTCCTTCCGGAAGCCCAGACATTATCCGCTGCCTCGCCATCGACACCTGCAGAGGCATCGCCACCGCCTTCGCCTCCACGCCTTCGCCTACCTGAAACGTATATCCCAACCCCCGATCCTTTCGCGACTATCAAGAAATACGTGGGCCGCACGTTGGACCGCATCGTCGGCTATGCATGGTGGCTCCTCATCGTCGTCGGTGCGGGTTCCACCGCCGTTGGTATTTTCAATTTCCTTTGTGTCTATGCAAGTTGGAAGTGGCTTGGGCGATGGTGGTGGGGATCACCCAACGGAAATGGCACCCCAACGGTCGTGGATGCCACGTGAAACCGTCCCCTAGTAGTCCTCTTATATTAGGAGTATCAAGTGTGGGGTGAGGCATTAGCGTGGTCGCATCTATGTGTCGAGGCACTTTTTGGGCTTTCTTGATTATTGGTTCATGTATCCGAAGCATTGGTTTTTGCATACAGAGACTGGCGTATTGCATGGCACCCAGTGTACAGACAGTGCTGTAGGGTATCAATTCGGACCTTTGGAAAATTTCCTCAGATAAATTGCGCCAAAACAAGTCGTCCAAAATCGTCATGATAGACTGAATCGTCGGAAAAACAAGTGATAAATTTATACCGGTGTGATGTGAGGAAAATATGCAAGTTAAATCCAGCCCGAGCACAGCACTATGCAGGCCGAATCAAATTCCTCCCAAGACAGTTGGCAGCAAAAACAAGACACCAAAACCACCGTCAGCGACTACATCTCTGCTGCTCTCCCTCCTCAATGCCCTTCAATGATTTCGTGTTCCGTCGCAAGCAAAATCTCAGGGGTTAGTACCGCGTCTCGGCCATCTTGCTCATCCAGATCTCCAGACG
>JBBPOF010000416.1:0-25054 GCA_038091315.1 Porphyrellus cyaneotinctus | reverse complement strand
CATCTGCACCACATACATCCACATCCACACCGCATACATCCACCTCATGCTTTCGCTCGTCATGTCTTCATCCATTCTCAATGTCACCGTGATGCCGCGTCTCAACGAGACCAACTACCTCACCTGGAATGTTTGTATGCGCACGTTACTCATTCGTGCCGATCTCTGGGGCATCGTGTCGGGTAAGGAGACCCCACCTGATCCAAACACAGCCGCTGCCACCACAGTCGAAGCATTCACCTTATGCCAGCTCAAAGCCGCTGCCGAAATCGCGCTGTATGTCGATGACACCCAAATCATCCACGTTCAGGGCGATGATCCCAAAGCTATCTGGGATAACCTTGCTAGCATCCATCGTGCCCATGGCCTCTCCACCCAGCTCGCGGCTATGCGAAAGTTCTCACGCATGGAGAAACGCCCTGAGCAGTCCATCATGTCGTGGGTCAGTGACGTTAAGGCTCAGGCACACCTCATGAAAGACATCGGGATCAAGCTCCCAGATCTCCTTACCATCGTTGTCCTCACTTCCGGTCTTCCCCCCGAATACAACACCGTCATTGTCGCTCTCGATGCTGTCAAATCAGATGAACTTACCCTCGAGCTTGCTATCTCTCGCCTGCTCAACGAGGAAGAGCGTCACCTTAGTCGCAAACAGCTTGACGATTACAAAGCGTCACTTATCAAGGGTGAATCTGACAATTCCGACGCTGCTTTCGCCGCTCGTTCTAGGGCCAATATCACATGCTTCAAATGTGGGAAAAAGGGCCATTATGCTAAGGACTGCCTTGAGGAGAAAGACTGCGCTAATCTTGTCGAAGACGCACCTGACACTGCATGGTAATTCTTGGACCTTCAGGGGGTGCATGTATTTTTTATTTCTTTATTTTATTGTTCGCTCGTTTGTTCACTCGGACTCGCTCATGATTCAGGGGGTGTGTTGGAGTAAATCATTCGCTACGGTACACTTACCTAATATGTACTTTATCATAGTCGCGTCGCCCTGTATCTCTCTCTTCGTCCACTATTGCGAATAACATCTGCCGTCGTTTGTCATGCCTCATCCGCAAGTTGTGTTCCCAGCATACGACTTTTCAACACTAACTACCCACGATGTGCCCACCTACGGTGGGTGAGAAGGATCAGGTTACGTTTTTGACTTTTCGAATTTGGCATTGACCTTGTGCATTACGAGTGGGCGCTGAGGCCAAGGCACTGACTAGGGTCAATGAATATGTACCTTACTACACCTTTATACCCTGCAAATTACGTAATCTCCCTGAACTGCAAATATTATTATTTGGCCCACCCCCCACCCCATTACAAACTGTATATTTACTAGTAGGAAAAGCATGTAGATAAATGAAGGATGACCTGAAGAACCCCGAGTTAGGGATTGGCATGGGTATTGTCTTGTGCTCACTGGCATTGTCATGGGTGCATGTAGTGAGGGTGAGTGCACAGGTCTGCATGTGCACATGCAAGCAAGGATGGATGGGGGAGAGCACATGCAAGCGACTGTGCACATGGGCTTGTGTGAATGAGCAAGTGCACTCACATGAGGAAGGGCGAATGAGTGCCTCGCATGAACAAGTGAGAGTGCTCACATGAGGCAGTGCAACTGTGCAATGGTGTGCAACAGTGGGGGCATACCATCTTTGCATGGAAATGGCTGGTGTTTGCTGAGTGGGTGTGTAGCCTATGACAATGTCAGTGTGAATGAGAGTGAGGGTTGAGCGAGTGAGCACAGACAAAGCTGCAGGTTTCCCATACCTGTGCTAATCCCTATTGCCGAGCGGTTGGAAAATGCACCTTGATGTAACAGGATGAGGGTGGCGAAAGTCAGAATAGAGCTTGGTTCTGTGCAAGGTGCTGTGATGGAGATGAAAAAAATCTGCAGCATGGTGACAGGTGCAGGCTGAGTGTATGCCCTGAACATTTGAGGGCATACACGACATCAAGAGCAGTAACAGTCTTGCACTTGGCATGCTCAGTGTATGTGACTAAGTCACAAATGACCTATGAGCATTCTCCTTGAGAAAGTAAGGATTTGAACCAAGGAAGATCTTGAGAACACCATGGATCTCTTTGTAAATAAGACCAGAAATACACTTTATACCTCCATGATGTGCAAGATGATGAATGGCAGGCTTCATGATACCTGGTGCCATGTCAACACAACTGTGATTCTTTGCAGCATGGACCATGTGAAAAAATTTGCAAGGACAGCAAGGGTTGGGTCAGGGTGAAAGGGTCCGAGTCTTCCTGACAGCTGGTTGCCATCAAGTGCACCACTACTGCTAACCAGATGAATGAATTACAATACACCCAATTGCCATAAATCCAAGCAATATGGCATTCACAGTAAATATCACAGTAGCACATGCGACACAGTGCAAGTGGGTGGGGAGAGTGCCATGTGAGGGTGGCAGTGCATCAGTGCAATGGTGCAAGTGTATCAGGATGGACACAACGGCAGGGGCATACTATTTGGCACAAGACAGGCAGTGGGGTGCAGTTCAGGTGGTGAGTGTTAGTGAGCACTTGAGTGGTTGGAGCAGGCAGATGGCAGCAGCAGTGTGCCATGTATGCTGTATGGTGATTAGCAAGTGGGAGGCATTACTGCGACAAACAACAATACACCAACAACTGCGACACTTAGCAAAATGGCAAGTAAGCTGGAAACATACTTGGATCAAGTCGCTCGTCTGACCACAAGACAGAGGATGGTGCCAAGCATCACTGCAAGATTCTCTGTGATAACATTCTGGGTGAGTGTGGTTAGACAGTCACAGTTGTGTTGACATGGCACCAGGTATCATGAAGCCTGCCATTCATCGTCTCGCACATCATGGAGGTATTAAGTGTATTTCTGGTCTTATTTATGAAGAGATCCATGGTGTTCTCAAGATCTTCCTTGGTTCAAATCCTTGCTTCTCTCGAGGAGAATGCCCATCATTTGTATAGGTCATTCGTGAGTCCTAGAGTTCTGCATGGGTGAACTTGCGGGTGCCATCACATCAATCCGCATCCGATCCATTCAAACCCGTACCTGCCCAACCCATGGGTTCTATATCCCACGGGTGCCCCTGACAGGTGTATGGGTGCCTACCTGCCATGGGTCAACCCACAAGTCCCTGTCGCCAAGACAGCCACAGCCACAGCAACGACAATGCGGTGTTGTCACCACCACCACTACCACAACAACTATGATGACAGATGCAACGCCATCATCACCCACTCATCCTCTCACCTCATCTGCATTGTGCCGAGCCTGAATGCTCCTCCTCCCACTCAGCCACATCACCTCGAGTGCAACGGCTCGTCTCCCACATCCAATGTGTTGTTTTGAGCATATCCGCTTGCCTCCCACCCCAACTGTGTTGTTTCCAGTGCCACTGCTCATCATTCATCCCTTCTGTGTCGTTTCCAGCCTGACCGCTTGTTGCTCTCCCCTTCCATGTTGTTCTGAGCATGGTTGCTCATCTACCACCTCCACCGCATCCATTCGCACCTGATTGCTCTCTCCCACCTCCACTATGTTATTTCGAGTGCCACTGCTTGTTTCCCCACCTCCAACGTGTTGTGCCAAGCCAGATCACTTGTCTGCCGCCTTCACCGTGTCATTTCGACCCTGACTGCTCATTCCTGTCCCCCCTTGCACCATTCCTGCCTCCAATGCATCATTTTGAGTGCCACCACTTGTCCTCCTCCTCTAACATGCCGTTTTGAGCACAACCGCTCGTCCCCCACCTCCAACAAAACTCGTGTCGAGCCCAATCGCTCGTCTGTCACCTTCACTGTGTCATTTCGAGTCCAGGCACTCGCACCCCTCCCCTTCCACATCAATTCGAACGCAACTGCTCATCCTCCACACCCAATGTGTTGTTTTGAGCCTGTTCATTCGCCTCCCACCTCCACCGTGTCATCTCAAACCCGATTGCTCATTTCCTTCTCCCTTCGTGTTGTTTCAAGGGCAACCGCTCATCCCCCACACTCCATGTGTTGCTTCGAGCCTGTCCATTCGCCTCCAACTTGGGGTTCCTCGGGTCATCCTCCATTTATATCTACATGCTTTTCCTACTAGTAAATATATGGTCTGTAATGGAGAGTCTATGGGGTGGGGTGTGGGCCAGATAATAATATTTGCGGTTCAAGGAGATTATGTAATATGCGGGGTATAAGGGTGTAAGGTACATATTCCTTGACCCTAGTCACACACTGGGAATTCCAATATTTAAAGGATCTCTAAATATAATTGAAGATTGATTTAGAAAACAAAATATCTTCGATATATCTCATGATGGGAGTAAAATAAAATATTTTGATTACAACAATATGTATCAAGGAAAGTTAATCCAAGATCAAACCATATTGGATATGATAAAATATAATATCTTAGGCCCAGAAATAGATATATCAAAAGTATTTATTTTGTAAATCACTTTTCAATCATATTTAGGGACTTGTAAATATTGCTTCTCAGTGTGCATCGATATCTCAATGGGTTTTAAATATGATTGAAAATTGGTTTTCGAAATAAAATATTTTTGATATATTTATTGCTGGTCTTAAAATATTATTTTTTGTCATGTCCAGCATGGTTTGGCCTTAAATTAACTTTCCTTAGTACATATTGTTGTAATTAAAATATTTTATTTTACTCCCACCATGAGATATATTAAAGATATTTTATTTTCTACATCAATTTTCAATTATATTTAGAGGTCCTCTAAATATTGGAATTCCTGGTGTGTCAGTGCCTCGGCCTCAGTGCCCACTTGTAATGCACAAGGTCGATGCCAAATTTGAAAAGTCGAAAACATAATCTAATCCTTCTCGCCCACCATACCACCATGTCACATCAGACAACCCGAACGTCAACATTCAAGCGAAATTCACTTTTGAATTAGGAAGGAGCTCGGCTATGGTTACCTATGTGTACCGTCATCGTGGGTCCATTACACAACCAATACATTTGTATATCTCGCATGAAAATAGACTTATCTAACCAGATCACTGCTATCTAATTAATATCTCTACATTTTATCAGTTCTCCTCCTCTTCCTCCT
This sequence comes from Porphyrellus cyaneotinctus, assembly GCA_038091315.1. NCBI lineage: Eukaryota > Fungi > Basidiomycota > Agaricomycetes > Boletales > Boletaceae > Porphyrellus > Porphyrellus cyaneotinctus. The sequence goes on along the minus strand of JBBPOF010000416.1, from coordinate 19,985 downwards.
CCTCCTCCTCCTCCTCCCCTCCTGTAGGTTTAAGAGTATCTCCATACTGAATGAGCTACTGGCAGTACTGAAAATACAGCCCAGCTACAGCAGGATTGCTGTGAATAGTAGATGCAATAAAATCCAATACCTTCCTATAAGCTGCTGCATATTTAGCAAATGGAATAGCCTTCTTCTTCTTCAATACCCCTGACTCCAACTCCTTCAAACTGAGAGTAATGGCTGCTGTGGAGCTTTTTCCAAATTACCTCTGTGGTCAAGAGCTTGACACTTGGATGATGGAAATATTTATGGACCAGGTCTCCAGAGGAAGACTAAATAGATCAGAAAATTATAGGACACCAGGAGACTAGAACATGTACTACCTCAGTCACATACAGAAAAGAAAACCAAAGTTTGTCTGTGTGAGAAGTGTAGTAACATTGTTGGACTATATCTGAATTTGAACCTCAGGCAGGAGGTCCACAGGAGGATGGATACCAAATGCAGTCTTGATGAGGGTGAATGCAGCAGAACAAAAAGTATTGCATATAGACCAGATATCAGCAGTTAAACTCCTGACAAGATCTGACCCTTTTGTAAGCATGACATCTATCTGAGTTGGACAATATTTGAGTGACTTAAATGGGTGATGGTGGTGACTTGCCTTCTCCAAGAACAGCCACAGACATAGTGGTTATTGCATTAGTGATGACTGACTTATGAAGGGATTGTTTGAGAATAGTGTGTTGGGTAAACAATGACCTCTGAACCTCACATTTTGCATGGCAGCAAAGGGAAGATCAGTCTTCGGGTTCAAGATCTGATAAATTCACTTTATAGGTATTGGGACCAGGCAGTACACCACTAGCAGTGGCAATCTGTGCTGATGTGATCACAGAAGATGGGGGGGAAGGGATAGCTGGTAGCTAGTTTGTTGCTTGTCTTCAATGAGCAGCAACCTGTGGAGCAACTGTTTGAACAGACTAAAGAAGAGTCCATCATCCTGTCATATCCCATGTTTCGGATTCAACCTCATACTCCACCTCCAATGCTTCCGACCCTTTTCTGGATCACTCCTGTCCACTCTGCCAACCACTATGTCGACTCCTGACATTCTACTCATCTGCACCTCTGGCACACTCCTGCATCTCCAGGCTTCAATCCACCCTTTCTGTCTTCCCTAATTATGATTTATGACTCCCATTTACTCATTCTCTGTGACAACCTCATTGCTAATCAGTTAACCTGTGTCTCGCTTAGAAGCACAGCTCTGGGCATTTGTACATCCGTCACAGCTCCGGACATTCGTGCATCCATCACAGCTCTGGACCAATTGTACCTCCATCTCAGCTCTGGCATACTTACCTCCGTCCTCCATTAACTTAGTCACTCAGACCTGTCACCTCTGTATATAATCTTGTAGAGTATAGTATCGTACTCTAGTTTGAATATTGACTTGAATACCCCACAAACCTCTGACCTCCTTAACGGATTGATTCCCATCTCCTCCATCATTACCTTTGGCTCCCCTGTTGTTAACTCTGTCCCTCGTCAAATACAAGGACACAGTTTGCACAAGGGCACAGTGCTCTGACCTGAGTTGTCGCTGAAGCTGCAGTCCCTAACCCCTCTGGTCAAGTCCGCTGTGACCTCCACTTATGTCCGTAGGACATTCGTCCTTAGACATTTCCATCCATCCTTGTCCTCTACCTTGTCCTCCACTGAACTTTGTCATCCACCTCCAGACATCCTCATCCATCTCTGGACATCCTCTTCTGTCTCCGAACTTTGTCCTTCACTCCTGAACTTTGTCGTTCACCCTCGGCCCTTGTTCCTGTTACTAGACTTGGTCAACCCCTAAGTGGACTTGCACTCTGATGCCAAAACAGAGCATAGGACCTCCAAGTAATCATGGTTCTAACACATCCATGATCAATCATCCATGATTATATTATCTGGATGAAGCTCTAATGCTGACTGCCCAAGCTTGCTTCACCTCCATGCACAGGATGCAGCACAATCATGCGACTTCCTTGCAGACTTGCTGGTGCAATGAGCTGCTGCTGAGCTGCCATTGCAGCATAGGAGATCAATGTGGCAGATGGTCCTCCATATGGATCTCCTGGGAATAATTGCTTTGGACTGTAATGTTCAGATCAGAAGTCCAGCTGCCCCACAGATAGTTGGTCTGGCTTGAAACAGGTATATTGGAGTGCACTGGATATGTAGGTAGGGCTAGTAGGAATGGCAGAGTAGAAGCCAAGGGTGGCTGTGCCTGCATGGCCTGTAGGGACAGTGGAATAGAGGCCATGGGATGCTGCACCCATAGTGGAGAGCTGAAGTGGGGGCTCTATGTGTAATCATGGATCCTGAGGCAGTTCATCTTGTCCTTCTCCTCCCAGGACTCAACTGCATTGTGGACAAATATACAGTGGATCATGTCATCATCATGAGCTCATGGTTGAGGTGAAGAGACAAAGATGGAGATGATAGGTGTTACGATATGCCCTTTTCCTTTCTTTTTCCTTGACTTAGCTAAGCCCTTTCATGGACTTATCTTCTTTCTTCTGTGATGACTCATCTCCATTACGCCGTACTCCACTTGCTTCGTCATCGCTTCCTTCCATCGTATTCCATCGTATTCTTTCATGCTTGGTCACCATACTTCTATGCCTGCCCTTAACCCTCTCATTCCAGTATATAGTCGCTGCCCCCCACCTCATGTATTTTCCCAAGCTTGACCTACTTTCCCCTACCTTGAATAGTAGCACTTGCCCACTCCTCCGTCGCTCCCCTCCAAGTGGACATCCCTTTGAACCTTAGATCTAAGTCCACGGAAGGAAGTAGGACTTATCCTTTGAACCTTTGACCTCATATGCTTTGCGTTACTCCTTGAAAGTCTACTTCTGCCTCTACCCAAGGCAGTTGTAACAAAAGGTCAAGCTTTCCCCTCAAACAACCCTATTGTCTGATAGGTCGCCCACTCATTGAACCCCTCGAACGTAAGATGTGGTGCCTCTTCATGAGTGCCCCCTTACGCCCCAACCATTGATCCAAGACAACGACCCCTTGGCCCCTTGTTTACGGGCTATCAAAGACATTTATTGTCTACTCCATCGACTACCTCTGATCACACCAAAACCTCTGAGTTATACAACTCAGATGACCACCTTCCTTCTGCTAATGAAGGAGACCCCACACTCGAACTTGCTGAACGACTACACTATAGTACCACCCTCCCATGTTCCCCTAGCCCACCATTGTGTCCACCTAGCCCTCCACGCATCCCTACCCCACCTGTACCCATGTTCACCACAACCAAACTCACTGAACTGCGCCTTGGCACACCCGAAGCCTTCAACGGCGACTACGAGAAGGCCATCCCATGGCTTAACACAGTAGCCATCTACCTCCTTGTTAACGACACCGTATACAACACTGATGCAAAGAAGGTCGGTTTCGCCCTCTCATACATGACCAAAGGAGCTGCCCAAACCTGGGCTGCCACATTCCGAACCCAATGCCTCACTGCCACACCTCCCTCACTCGGGACATGGACCAACTTCAAAACCCAGTTTGAACTCGCCTTCAAACATCACGACATCGTCAGAAAAGCCATCTATTGGCTCTCCACCACCCACATGGTCAAAAAGACCAAGGGAAACAAGGAAACCTGGGAACCCTCCCTCACTGAATACAATGCACAATTCAGGAACAAAGTCGCCATCGCTGGCATCACTGCCGAAGAAGTCCTGATTGGCTACTACACCACCGGACTCTCCTCTTGGATCATGAGAAGGATCATGACCACCAACTCCACCCCCACGAAAATCACTGAATGGTACACCAAAGCAGAGAAGTACCAAACACAGTCTGACCATGCCAATGAAATCGCTGGTCGAAACAATGGCTTTGGGCAAACCTTCCGCCCCTTCACCCAGAACAACTCCTCACCTGCCAAAGACCCCAACACCATGGACGTCAACACCATCCAGATCTCTAAGCTTACCCCTGAAGAACGCAAACATTGCCATGACGAAGGCCACTGCTTCCGTTGTTGCCAGAAAGGACATATGTCCTCCGCTTGCCCTGGTCCCTCCACCACCTCCTCGACCAAGAAGAAAGTCCAGAAAGTGGAAAAGGAGAAAGAAGAAATCCCTAAACTCATTGAGATCGATGATGACAATGAAGAAGTCACTGTCCGCTGAGTAGCCTTCTCCTCCTCGGATTTTTGAAATGGGAAGACCCCCTGATGCAGTCTTCCCCCTCCTCATATATGTGTGCACCTGTACTAGTAAAGTCTGACTCCAAAGAAATCAGAATTCCCATACAGCTCATCATCCCCATGCATACCTTAAAAGCCGTCAACACCCACACCCTAATCGATAGTGGCGCCAAAATCTCCTGTATCAACTGGGCATTTGTTCGAAAGAACAAGCTGCCTACCACCCATCTTCCTGAACCCATTGTCATCTGAAACATCGACCAGACTGATAACAAAGCTGGTCGAATCCTCTTCACCACCGACCTCTTCCTAGACATTGAAGGCATCGCTCAGAAAGTCACATTCTATGTCATGAACTGTGGCAAAGAAAACATCATTCTTGGCATCCCATGGCTTCGTAAAGCCAACCCAGTCATCGACTGGTCTCGACGAACCCTCTCCCTCTCCAAATCCATTGACGAATCCCAAACCTGTACACCATGTATGCTTCCAACAATGAATGACATGAAAAGAAGTTCATCAGACTGTCTCCTCCCCTGAAATATATCCACATCACTCCTGAAGTGGATTCCCATCTCTATGAATACCTCGACACAGAAACAGAAGAATGGTTCAATCATCAGGCTACTCAGAACTATGCCCTTCACTGTGTCATCCATGTTGGATCCAAATCTGTCAGCCGCTTTGTAAAGTGCGATGGTCACATCATCCCCACCTCCATGATAGCGAAACTCACCCATGCCATGGAACTTGCCATGGCTGCAGAAGCCACTAAACCCAAAGCCACTCTCCCACCCGAGTACGCTCAGTTTGCGTCCGTCTTTGAAGAGCTGGGCCCTGGACAATTACCTCTTGTACAAACCTAAGATAGGGAAGCTCTACCCCCTTTCCCCTGATGAAAGAGAAGCAACCAAGAAGTTCCTAGAAGAAAACCTTGCCAGCGGAAAGATCCACCCCTCCAAATCTCCACAAGCTGCCCCCTTCTTCTTTGTAAAAAAGAAAGACAGAAAACTCCGCCCTTGCCAGGACTATCGAAGACTAAACCAAGAGACCATCCGCGATGCTTATCCTCTCCCCCTTATTGGCGACCTCATTGATAAACTCAAAGACGCCAAGGTCTTCACCAAGTTCAATGTTTGCTGGGGCTACAACAATGTCCGCATCAAAGACAGTCACCAATGGAAAGGTGCGTTCCTTACCCATAAAGGACTCTTTGAACCAATGGTCATGTTCTTTGGAATGACCAATTCCCCCACCACCTTCCAATGGTTCATGAACGACTCCTTCCATGACATGATCGCAGAAGGATGGCTCATGATTTATATGGATGACCTCCTCATTGCATCCCCAGATGAAGCCACTCACACCGAATGTACCAAATGTGTCCTCAAACGCATGAAAGAACTAGACCTCCACTTGCAACTAGAGAAGTGCAAGTTCGCCTCCACAGAAGTTGAGTACCTCGGAATGATTGTCAAACCTGGCACTCTTGAAATGGACCCTGTCAAACTTGATGGCATCACTGCCTGGCCTGTCCCCACCTCCATAAAACAAGTCTGATCCTTCCTCAGATTCGCCAATTTCTACCAAAGATTCATCGCAGACTACTCCACCATCGCCCGCCCCCTCATAAACCTCACAAAACAAAATCAACAATGGCACTGGTCTACCTCCTGTCAAAATGTGTTCGACACCTTAAAGAAACTCTTCCTCTGCAAACCCGTCCTCTGTCTCCCTGACCCTAACACTCCCTTCGCCATTGCTACCAACGCTTCCAAGTTTGCCTCTGGTGGAATCCTTCTCCATGCTGACACCAATGGTGAATGGCATCCTTGTTCCTAACTCTCTCAATCCTTTTCCCCTGCAGAGAGAAACTATGACATCTATGATAGAGAACTCCTCACCATCCTCCACGCCCTCAAAGCATGGCGACATTATCTCCAAGGATCCCCCTTCCCAGTCCAGACCTTCACAGATCACAAGAACCTCACATACTTCCAGCAACCCCAAAACCTCAACTGCTGCCAAGCCCACTGGCTCCTTGACCTAGCAGACTTTGACCTAAAGATGATCCATGTCCCTGGATCCCTCCTCTCCAGCCCTGATGCCCTATCCTGACAACCCAACCACTTCCCAACTTTGGACTTGGATAACGAAGGAACCACACTGCTACCTCCATCCCTTTTCATCCGAGTCATTGATGCCACCATGTGCAACCATATTCAACAGTATTCTAAGGATGACCCATTCCTCATCACCGCTCTTCAAGCTATCAATGAAGACATCCCTCCACCCTTCCGCTCCTGCCTTGCAGATTGGCAACTCTGTGACGGCGTCCTGACCTACCAGGATCGTATCTATGTACCTCCCTCCGATGACCTCCGCTGCAATATCCTCCATCATTGCCATGATCACAAAACCGCCGGTCACCCCAGCTTTATGACAACCTGCCAACTCGTCTCTGTGGAATTTTGGTGGCCTGGTCTCCCACAGTTTGTCTGCCAATACGTTGAGGGCTGTGCAATTTGCCAAGCCGCTAAAGTTAACATGCACCCCATGTGCCCCCCTCTCTCTCCGATCAAATCTGTCGCTTTTCGCCCCTTTCAGCAGATCTCTTGTGATCTGATCATGGATCTCCCTGAGTCTTCCAGGTTTGACTCCCTTCTTGTCGTGGTGCACCACGGCCTTACTAAGGGGGTAATTCTCTGCCCCACTAAGAAAACCATCTCTGCCGAAGGTGTCGCTTCTCTTTTCTTCCACAAAGTCAATAAACAGTTCGGGCTATATGACAAGGTCATTTCTGACTGAGGACCCCAGTTCACCTCCTCCTTCACTAGAGAACTAGGACAACTCCTCAACTACAACCTCTCCCTCTCTACCGCATACCACCCTCAATCTGACAGTGAAACTGAACAAGTGAACCAGGAAATTGAAACGTACCTGCGGATTTACTGCAGATCACACACCACTTCTTGGGCCAATTCTATCACCCATGCCAAATTCACACACAATCATCGCCCCCACTCTGTCACCAGCAAGACCCCTTTTCACCTAATGCTCAGTTATGAACCTCGTGCCCTACCTTCCATCCTCCCAGAGTTCTCTGTTCCTGCTGTAGAAACACGACTGGAAGCCCTCTCCGCAGCAAGAGACGAAGCCCTGGCAGCCCACAAACTCACCTGCCAAATGATGGCCTCTCACGTCTGCTCTAAATTCAAACCCTTCCAGAAAGGAGAAAAGGTTTGGCTAGAAGCCTGCAACCTGAAACGCGATCTCTCATCTCCGAAGTTCGCACCCAAAAGAGAAGGCCCTTTCACCATCACAGACATCCTATCCCCCTTATCTTATAAACTCTGACTCCCACAAATGTGGAAGATTCACCCCGTGTTCCATGCTTCTCTCTTATCTCCCTATTGCGAAAACTCCGTTCGCGGCCCGAACCATCCACAGCCCCCACCTGACCTCATCAATGGCGAAAAAGAATTCAAAATAGAAAAGATCTTATGCCACCATGGAACATTAAAACACTGCTCCTTCTTGATCCGATGGAAAGGATACACAGCTGAAGAAGACTCATGGGTCCCTGAGTCGGATTTGGACCATGCCAAGACTCTCCTAAACGCTTATAAGTGGGCACACCCCAGGACCTTTCCCCGCAGTGCCCGCACTTAGAAAACACTTTCTACCCATATCATGGCCATCCAACCGCACATCCCTTCCATCACTCTCCCTTCCGCCACCCACCATACCCTTGAACATATACCTGACAACCTGGACATCATGGAACTACTCCTCACCGACTCCCGCCTTTCCCTCATCACTGAAAGACACCTAGACCTCCACTTCCCATTAGACTTCCTCCTTCAGGCATTCAACCGAACTATCTCCCTTCGCTGGTTTGTCCAGTACTCCCATACACCTAATAACCATCCTGCCAATGCTCACCTCTCCGCCACCAATTGTCTCGCACAAATCAATGCTGATGAACTTGTCTCCCTTCTCCTCTCTGCCCTTATACAATTAGGCATGCTTGACTTATCCATTGACATTGACTCCGCTCTTTGCACCGATCATAACTGTACCACCATCCCCTCTCGTGTCCCCACTCTGCTCCCAGTACCTTCCCCTATCCCTAGACCATCCTCTCTTGCCTCAACCCATAGCTCCTCCTCTTCTGGATCCATCCACCTTATCCAGACCAGACGACAGACCCCCGGTCCATCTCCTCCTCTCTGCACCTGCACCATCACAGAACTCATGCGAACTCAAGATGATCCTATCCTTCCCATGTCTCACCCTTGCTATGGTGACACTTGTCATCTCTGCCACCGTCTGAGTCACATGAAAAGAGACTGCCATCTCTATGAATGCCCCAGATGCCACTGATGGGCCCCAGGCCACTACCAGAACCAATGCCCTAGCCACCCTCATACTCACACCCGACCCCCATCTACTTCGGCTTCCTCCTCTGTCTCTTCTCAGTCATCTTTAGGATCTACTCTGGCTACCAACCCTGCTCCTCCGGTTGAGGATGACCTCTCCTCTGTGGTTGCAGAACCCAGATGGTCCACCTTCCCTGGCCCTATATCCTCTCCGGGTTATTCCCCCACTCCTTTACCCACACAGTCTTCCTTATCCACTGAGTCCTCCCTCACAGCTTGTTCTCCTTCCCCTAGCTTCTCCCTCAAGGAATCTAACTCCTACAATGACTATGATGATGATGCCATGTCTAACTTGACTGGTGAACCCATTGGACGGGAGTTCTACTTTTAACTGATGAGTGATGGGACACTCACCATAGACAGGGGGTAATGTTACAATATGCCCTTTTCTTTTCTTTTTCCTTGACTTAGCTAAGCCCTTTCATGAACTTATCTTTTTTCTTCTGTGTTGACTCATCTCCATTACGCCATACTCCACTTGCTTCGTCATCGCTTCCTTCCATTGTATTCCATTGTATTCTTTCATGCTTGGTCACCATACTTCTATGCCTGCCCTTAACCCTCTCGTTCCAGTATATAGTCGCCACCCCCCACCTCATGTATTTTCCCAAGCTTGACCTACTTTCCCATACCTTGAATAGTAGCACTTGCCCACTCCTTTGTCGCTCCCCTCCGAGTGGAGGTCCCTTGAACCCTCGATCTAAGTCTACGGTAGTTGAACTTATCCTTTGAACCTTTGACCTCGTACGCTTCGTGTTACTCCTTGAAAGTCTACTTCTGCCTCTATCCGAGGCAGTCATAACAATTCCCCTCATGTGTCCTCACCCTTGAGGGACTCACCACCTACCTGCATGCCTCTTACATTCACCAGCTCATCACTCTCTACTGATACTATGCCATTGCTAGAGGGAAGATTGTGGAGAGCCCCAACTCCTTATCTGAGGAGGTCACAGCACTCTTTGAGACTCAAAACATTGTCCTTGACTCGCTCCACTCAGCGGGGGTCCTCAACCTCATCATCCAACTATCAGAGGATTTTCTCCATTGAGCCATCCCCCTCATCATCCTTTTGCCACCCCAGAGGACCAGACGGCCAGTACCTCTGGTTTCAACCATTGTCCCCTCCACTCCAGGGACTCCTGAACTACCTGGAACTTGGATCACCCCATCTTCTCCCCCTCCTACTCCACCCAGTGAATCACAGCCTCATTCCCTTCACTGCTAACATGCCACTGTCTTCATTTTTAGCACTGGATCTTGAAACCATGAACTCCTTGTGGGAACTATTGGTGATGGAAGGCCTCCTAGTCCTCATGCAAAAACCCCCCTCCCAACCACCACTAGCACACCCATCCCCTTGGATCCCATTTCCAACAGACTTCCTGTCCCACCTCCTCGATGCTGTTACCCACACTGACAACTTTGTTACAGTTGTCAATCCACTATCCACATCTGCCCCAACTCCCCCCAATATCAATGTCCTTTCTGCGAGGTCTTCTCCCCTGGACATGCTCAGTGTCATTGCCCTATGTGACACTGCCCTAACTGCAGTATCGTCAGCCACTCCCTCTATGAGTGCAATGAACCTGGACAGACTCATCCCTTCTTCACTCCTACTGGATGGTTCACCTCTACCAGACTTCTCTCAGAAGGAGATAGTGATGATAGTGGAAGCTCTGGGACATTCTGAGGTGGTACCTCAGGAGGGTAATGTTACAATTTTCCCTTTGTTCACCCCATCCACATTACCCCTATCTGCTCTGCCCCTTATAGATCCCATGGACATGTCCTTTTGTCTTCCAGACTTCATTCAGTTTCCACTGTTTCATCTCTAGTTGGTGCATGGATCTGCACATGTAGTCCATTCCCCATTATGTCAATGTCCATTCTCTTTTCCTTTGGGTCCATTCCCAAAGTTGTATGGTCCATACTCTTTCAATTGTGGTGATGCGGCCTTATTTCCTTTCTGACTTCTGGAGCTGTGTCCATCTCCTTTTCGTCATGGTCCTTTCTCAATTTATTGTGGCTTACAAAACCTTTCTCAATTTGTTGTGGTCAGACAGCACCTCCCAAAATAGGATCTCTCATTTCCATTTCATACTCTGCTCTCCCCTTTATATACCTTGCTGCATGTACAATAGTTCCCCATCTAGTTCTATGCTATCCAGCCTAGTTTCTAGTACCACTTGGCCCTGCCTGAGTGAGACCCACTTTCTGCAATTAGACATGTCTACTGTGAGACTTCCCTTCATACTTCGACACTATCATTGTGCAAGACCTGCTTGTCATTGTTTCCAGCAACAAAACCAGGACCCACACTGGAGACTAGTCTCTGCATTAACAGACAAATTCCAAAGGATGTCGACCATCAAACATAATGCATCTAGTGCAATTGCAAGCTAGATATCAGATAATCTACATAGCATTTTGTAGATGTCCTCTAGATGGATTCACAGAGAATTGACTCATTTTGATGGTGGCAAAGGCAATATCTGGTCTGATTCCTAGCATGGCAAAGAGAGCAGATCCAATGATAAGTTGACATTGGCTTTATTAGCCATTGGGTTATAACCAGTCTTAAGAGGTGTTTGTGCCAGTTTCCCATCAGTCATTTCAAAACATTGAATGACTTTGTTGATGTACTTGATCTGGTCAAGCATAAGAATTTGCCTTTTATGGTCGTGAGTAATCCTCATGCCAAGGTATTTCTTTGCTTCTCCAAGATCATGACACTTCTATTTCTTCATAAATTGATACTTCTTGTCTTTCAAGATAGATGATTTTGATCCTGTAAAGAGTGCATCATCAACATAGATGATTATGATGATGATTTCGCCATCAATGAACTGGTAGTAGACACCAGCATCAGAAATGCATTGTTTATAGTCCATCTTTAGGAGTGAATTGTGGAGCTCCTTGTTCCACTGGAGTGAGGCCTGTTTCAATCCATAGATAGATCTATAAAGTCGACAGGCTTTATCTTCCTTTCCCTGTTGGACATATCCTTCTGATTGATCTATATAGATTTCTTTGTTTAACTTGCCATATAAGAATGCAGTTTTAATATTGAGTGCCTTGATGTCCCAATAATTTATGGTAGCCAAGGCTAATAATAGCCTCACCATCTCAAACCTGGCCACAGATGGGGAGATTTCTGCAAAATCAACACCATAGATTTGAGTAAATCCTTTGGCAACAAAGTGGGCCTTCTTTCTAGCATTGCTTTTCTCAACAAATACCCATTGATTTCGAATGGTTTTGCGGTTTGGAGGTAGATTCACAAGGTCCTAGATCTGATGATCCTTCATGGATTTCATTTCATCATCACAAGTCTAACACCACTCCTCCTGTTTCTTGACAGGGAGTTTTCAGATATCTTGATATTACCTTGGTGTTTTGTCAATACCAGTAGCAAGGGGCAGGGTGTAGTCTTCTCTGAGGGATGGCTAATGAGGCTTGCTATTGGAAGCATTGACAAAGTGGACAAGACACTGAAGAAGTTGCTGGAGGACTTCAAGCACACCTTCATTCAAAAGGACACCACCACAAGGGCCCAAATGGCCTTGCACAACATTCACATGGAGGGAAAGCCCTTCCAAGGTGACTTCCATGCATTCCACTCAGCTTTTGAGCTTGAGGCAGAATGAAGTGGTGTCTCAGACCAGAATATCTTCAAGGACCTGGCCAAATGTGCAGTGATGGAGTTGCTTGCACAGAGTATGACAACCTTGCTAGATGAACCTTCCATGGTCTCTGGATGGCTCAATAAAGCTGGTCAATTCTATAATATGGCTGACTGGTTAAAATCCCTTTGGATGGGAGGGCCTTACATTCCCTCCACTTCCTCCTCCTCTTCTTCATACTCACACAATCCCATGGCCATGAACATTGATAGCATCTGTTTCTCTTCTGCCAATTGTGCTGAACACATGTGAAGCAATAAATGCTTCATCTATCACAAGATTGGGTGCAGTATGCAGAACCATCCCTGGAACCATGAAAACACTCCTTCTTGACCTTGAGGAACCCAATTCCATTCCTAGAATGTTCACACTATTGAGACTTCCAAGTCTCCCACCTGCACATCCCATCCTACACAGGAGGATCCAATTCAGGAGTACCTCTATATCCTGAATATTGACCACACCTATGCTCTTAAAACCTTGAAGATTTGCTTCAACAAGGATGTTGATAAGCACAGCTAACATGTCAACAACATTGATGAGGAAGAGGTTATTTCTGTGGAAGTACCTCAATCAGATTTTTAGATAGAAGGAGTGGTTTGACATCACTACCTTCCCACACTCTTGCTCCTATAATTGTATCTGATAAGAGTCCTAGATCATTGCAAATTCCTTTATCTACATTTGTCAGACCTACAGGACAAATCATTGACACCACTTCTCTTCTCAACAGTGGTACAGCTGGATGCTTTGTTGACAAGGACCTTGTTGAATGAATGAAATGGCAAAATACACATATGGCATGACCCCTTAAAGCCCATAACATGGATGGCACCACCAACATGAGCAGACTCATATAGCATGAAGTCTGTCTCTCAATCTGAGTCTCTAGAGTTGAAATGATGTCAAACTAGTCATCAACTAGACTACTAGAGCTATCAGAATTCCTGACAAGCTTTCCACCCTCTGACACAATGACCCAGAAGTGCTTAGGCAGAGACACCTAATTCATTACCTCAACATTGACCTCTTTGAGAAGCTTCACAAACTTCTCCAGAAGAAGATTGAACACAATTCTTCTGAGTGGCTTCAGAAGACCATGTTATCCACTGAGCTTGCTCAGAAGAAACTACCAAAGGAGGAGGCATTACCTTCACAGTTCTTGGAATTTGCTGACATCTTCTGAAAACCCCTCAATAGACAACTCCCTCCCTCTCAATCATTCAACCACACAATTGAATTGGACAAGGACTTCATCCTGAAATGTGCCAGAGCTTACTCACTCAACCCAAAAGAGATTGATGCATGTAAGGTGTTCATTGACAAACATCTCAAAGACAGAAAAATCTGTCCATCTGAATCCCCACAGGCCAGTCTGTTTTTCTTTGTCCCAAAAAAAATACAGTACCCTCCACCCCTGCCAGGATTACCACTACCTCAACTCCCATACCATCAAGAATGCTTATCCTCTTCCCCTCATCTTTAACCTGATGGATAAGCTCAAGAGATCTTTTGTTTTTACCAAAATGGATATCCGGTTGGGATATAACAACATCCTCATCACCAAAGCCAACTGATGGAAAGCCATATTCATCACCCCATTCAGTCTCTATGAGCCCAATATCATGTTCTTTGGGATCTGCAACTCTCCTTCCACCTTCCAAGCCCTCATGGACCACATCTTCAGCAATTACATCATGGAAGGGTGGCTAGTCATCTACATGGATGACCTCTTGATCCACTCTTGTGGTCTTGCTACTGATGAGGCTTGCACTAAACTGATTCTAGAGTGACTTTGAGAGTATGGACTTGGGCTCAAATTGTCTAAGTGTATTATTGGTGTCTGCAAGATAGAATACCTTAAAATGATCATCCATAAAGGGGAGGTCACCATGGATCCAGTCAAGCTGGCTGCTGTTTGCAATTGGGCTCCACCTTACTCTGTGAAGGCAGTATGCTCCTTCCTAGGCTTCTGCAACTTCTATCACAAGTTCATTCCAGACTTCACAACCATCACCCAATCTCTTAATGCTCTCACTAGCAAGAATGTCATGTGGGATTGGGGATTATTCAAGGAGACTGCTTTCTACCATCTTTAAAAGTGTTTCCTTCAGAAGCCTATCCTCTGCTTCCCCAATGTCCAATAACCCTTCTTTGTCATGACTGATGCCTCCCTTCTCACAGCAGGAGTGGTCCTCATGCAAAAGAACTCCAATGGCAACCTTCACCCTTGCACCTATTATTCCCATACCTTCAGCACTGCCAAATGGAATCACAACATCCTAAGATCATGAACTTCTTGCCATGATTCTTGCCCTTGGGGAATGGCATCATGACCTTACTGGCACATATCATCCTGTGATGATTCTTACCAGTCACAAAAATCTCACTTACTTTAAGGTGCCCCACAAACTCTCTCATTGTCAAGTCTGATGGATGCTTTTCATCCAAGACTTTGACCTCTGCTGGGACTACTGCCCTGGCTCCCAGATGGGCCCAACAGACATACTCTCACATTTGTCTGAGGTAGATACCACCTTGGATAACACAGAAGTAACACTGCTTCCCACCAACACTTTTGTCCACACTCTCAATCTTGAATTGGCAGCTAAAATTGCTGATTCCATCCCCCCCCCCCTCCCCCCGACCCTTTGATTGTTGATGTGCTTGCTGCCTTGGCCTCTGAGGTTCCTTTCCTCCCCCATACCATCATGATAGACTGGTCATTCCTGGATGGCTGCCTTTATTTCAAGGGCTGCCTCTATGTCCCCAATTCTACCCACCATGACCTTGTTTCTTCCCTGTTCCCCTGCCAGGGGGCATGAGGGCTACTTCCATATGGTTCATTGGGTCTAATGTGACTACTGGTGGCCAGGCCATACCTCATTCCTCTGCTACTTCATTGCAGGATGTGCCATTTGCTAGGCCAATAAAGTGAACACACACCTTATGACCCCCAGTCTTATGCCCCTCCTGGTTGCTGCTTTGTAACCCTTCTAGAACATCTCCATCACTCTCATCACTGATTTCTCCATCTCCAACAGCTTTGACTCTGTTATGGTCATAGTTGACCATGGCCTTATGAAAGGGGTAATTTTCCTCCATTGCCATAAAATGATTGACACCACCAGTGTCACTTCTCTCTTCTTTGAATATGTGTTCCCTCAATTCAGCCTTGACAAACTAATTTTGGACTGTGGTCCACAATTTGCCTCTGTGTTCACTCATGAACTCTCTCACCTCCTGCAATATGACCTTGCCCTCTCCACCACCTATCATCCTCAGACAGATGGAAAAATGGAGCAGGTCAATCAGGAACTCAAAATCTATCTCTGCATATTCTGTACAGGAAACCATTTGAAATGGAAGTCTCTCCTTTCCACTGTGGAATTCTCCCACAACTCCACAGTACACTCTGTGACCAAATAGACTCCATTCTCTCTTATGATGGGCTACAAATATCCCCCTCCTTAGGAAGACATTCCTTTCCACCCTCAAAC
The DNA here is from genome assembly GCA_038091315.1 of Porphyrellus cyaneotinctus. Lineage (NCBI taxonomy): Eukaryota > Fungi > Basidiomycota > Agaricomycetes > Boletales > Boletaceae > Porphyrellus > Porphyrellus cyaneotinctus. The sequence goes on along the minus strand of JBBPOF010000416.1, from coordinate 4,153 downwards.
AACACCTCCACTTCCTCAATAAGGCTTGAAGGGAGGCTCATGCTGCTCATGAGCAAGCCCAATAGCTTATGAGAGAATTGTTGAAATGTAGCATATGCATATAGTAGCTTACATAAAACTTGCCTGTAGAATATAAGACTCATCTGAGTCTGAATTTGAATACTAGTCTTGAACCCATATGTTACAATGTTCCCCTCATTCACCCCATCTGTGTTACCCCTATTCACCTCACTCCTTTTAGATCCTGAAGACTTGCCCTTTTGTTTTCCTGACTTCATTCAGTTTCCACTATTTCCTCTTTAGACAGCACATGGATCCACATACGCAGCCCATCCCCTTTTGTGTTAACATCCATTCTCTTTTTGTCTAGGTCCATCCCTAAAGTGGTATGGTCCATCTTCTTTTGGTTGTAGTGATGTAGCCTTCTTTCCTTTCTGACTTCTGGAGCTGCATCCATCTCTTTTCATCATGGTCCATTCTCTTTTTGTCATGGCTTGTGTAACCTTTCTTGGTTCATTGTGGTTGGACAGCATCTCCCAAAATGGAATCTCTCATTCCCATTTTGTACCCTGCTCTCCCCTTTATATACCTGTGCTGTGTATACAATAGTTCCCCATCTAGTTCTACCTGAATCAGGATAGTATCTAGTATCACATGGCCCCATCTGTATGGGACCCACCTTCTACAGTTAGATATGTCTACTGTGAGATCCCCTCCCTCCATACTTTGACGCTGTCATCATATGAGACCACTGCTCATCATTGTTCCCAGCAAGGAGACCAGGACCCACTGGATACTAGCCTCAGCATTAACAAAAGAACTAGATCTACCAACATCCTTGCCACTGCGCAACAGAACACCCACCCATCACCATTCATTGATTCTCCACCACTGACTTCTCCAACACTGACGAGGAAGCTTTCTGCTCTCCTTCCAGTACCTCTACACCTCATAGCAGATCTCCTTCTTCTTCATCCTCGAATGAGGAATATCATCTGACAGAAGAATCAAGAACTGATCACTTGCAACATCTTGCAGCTTTACCAAGCTCCTCCCAACCTTCCAGTGGATCCTTCCTGGAATCATTAGCTGTTGCCAGTATGTCTTCCTCTGCCACTCCCCATGCTCACACTCCCTGAGGAGAGGTTGCTGTATCTCTTTGTGAGTATCATCCTCTACCTTCTATGCAGGCACCCCCACTTGACAATGACTACCTTCGCTTCAATGAACCCATCCAAGTAGACCCTCCCCTCTATCCATCTGCACCCACCATTATGTCTACTTCTGACAAATAGTCTGAGCTTAAAGCTGGACTCCCTGACGACTTCTCTGGGAAAGCTGAGGATGCCAATCACTGGCTCCTAGCTATGAAGGCCTACTTCACTATAAATACAGCCCACTACTCCAATGATGCTGCCACCATTACCTTCCTCAATAAAATAAGCAAGGGGCAGAGTGTAGCCTTCTCTGAGGGATGGCTCATGAAGCTAGCTGATCTGAGTATTGAGCCAGTGCACAAGATGCTGGAAAAGTTGCTGGAGGACTTTAAGCACATCTTTGTGCCCAAGGACACCACTGCAAGGGCCTGGATGGCCTTGCACAACATTTGCATGGAGGGAAAGTCCTTCCAAGGTGACTTCCATGCATTCCACTCAGCTTTCAAGCTTGAAGTGGGGTCAAGCAGTGTCTTAGACCAGGATATCCTCAAGGACCTGGCCAAATGCGCAGTGATGGAGTCACTGGCATGGAACATAACAACCTTGCCAGATGAGCCTTCTATAGTTTCTACTTGGCTCAATAAGGCGGGTCAATTTTTTGATGCTGCCAACAGGTTAAAATCCCTTTGGAAGGGAGGGCCATACATCCCTTCCACTTCCTCCTCTTCTCCACCCTGCTCATATGATCATGGATGTCAACTCTGTCCACCTCACTCCTGCTGCCCATGCCAAACACATGCAAAACAACAAATGCTTTGTCTGTCACAAAGTTGGGTGTAGTATGCAGAACCACCCCTGGAACCACAGAAACACCCCTTTCTGACCTCGTGGCACCCAACTCCATCCTCAGAACATTCATGCTGCTGAGACCTCCAAGTCTCCCCCTCCTCCTCCTCATCTGGCCAAAGAGGATCCAATTCAGGAGTACCTCCATACCCTGAATATTGACCATTCCCATGCTCTCAAGACCTTGAAGATTTGCTTCAACAAAAACACTAACGAGCACAGTGAATGGGTCAACAATGTAGAAGAGGAAGAGGTTCCTTTCACTGAGGAATCTCATTTGGATTTTTGAAAGGAAGGAGTGGTTCAATGTCACTACCTTCCTATACAATTGCTCCTATAATAGTATCTGACAAAAATGCTAGATCGATTCGAATCCCTCTATCAGCTTTTGTTGGACCTATGGGACAAATTGTTGACACCACTGCTCTTCTTGACAGTGGTGCTACTGGATGCTTTGTTGACAAGGATCTTGTTGTACAAATGAAGTGGCCAAAGACATGTATGGCTCACCCTCTTGAGGCACATAACATGGATGGCACTTCCAATATGAGCGGACTCATATGTCATGAAGTCCATCTCACTATTCAAATTTCCAGATCCGAGATGACCCAGACATTCATGGTGTTGAACTACGGTTCACACAATGTCATTCTTGGCCTACCTTGGCTACAGAAGGTCAATCCAGTTATCAACTGGGCCATGGGAGCTATCAGAATCTCTGACAAACTCCCTACCCTCTGACACAATGACCCTGAAGTGCTCAGGCAATGATACCTGATTCGCTATCTTGATGTTGACCCTTCCAAGAAACTCTCCAAGCTTCTCTGGAAATGGCTTGAACGAAACTCTTCTAAATGGCTTCAGAAGACTATGTTGTCCACTGAGCTTGCTCAGAAGGAACAACCCAAGGAGGAGGTTCTCCCTCCACAATTTTCGGAATTCACCAACATTTTTGGAAAACCTCCTAATGGACAACTCCCTCCTTCTTAATTGTTCAACCATACAATCAAACTGGACAAAGGCTTTGTCCCCAAGTGTGCTAAGGCTTATCTGCTCAATTCAAAGGAGACTAAGGCATGTAAAGCATTTATAGACAAACATCTTAAAGAAGGTAAAATCTACCCTTCCAAGTCTCCATAGGTCAGCCCATTCTTCTTCATTCCAAAGAAAGATGGCACCCTTCGCCCCTGCCAGGACTACCACTATCTCAATTTCCACACCATCAAAAATGCCTACCACCTTCCCCTCATCTCTGACCTCATGGATAAGCTCAAAGGTTCCTCCATCTTTACCAAGATGGATATTTAATGGGGGTATAACAATGTTCTCATCACAGAAGCTGATTGATGGAAAGCCGCCTTCATCACTCCATTCAGTCTCTACAAGCCCAATGTCATGTTCTTTGGAATGTGCAATTCCTCTCCCACTTTTCAGGCACTCATGGACCACATCTTCAGAGATTACATTGCTGAGGGTTGGTTGGTCATCTACATGGATGACCTCTTGATCTACTCCTGCAACCTTGCCACTGATGAGGCCTGCACCAAACTGGTTCTAGAGCAACTCTGGAAGCATGGACTCAGGCTCAAGCTATCCAAATGTTTCTTTGGTGTCCACAAGATGGAATACCTTGGGATGATCATCTGTGAAGGGGAGGTCACTATAGACCTGGTTAAACTGGCTGCCATTCATGACTGGGCCCCCCCTCACTCTGTGAAAGCAGTTTGCTCCTTCCTGAGCTTCTGCAATTTCTACTGCAAGTTCATTCCTGACTTTGTGACCATTGCATGCCCCCTCAATGCTCTCACTGGCAAGAATGTTGCATGGGACTGGAGTTTACTTGAGGATACAGCCTTCCACTGTCTTCAAAAATGTTTCCTCTGGAAGCCCATCCTCTGCTTCCCTGACATTCAGTAACCCTTCTTCATCATGACCGACACTTCCCTCCTTGCGGCGGAGGCAGTCCTCATGCAGAAGGACTCTAATGGTGACCTTCATCTGTGCACCTATTACTCCCACACCTTTGATTCTGCCAAGCAGAACTACAACATTTACGATCGTGAGCTCCTGGCCATGATCCTTGCCTTTGAGGAATGGCATCATTATCTCACTGGCACTTACCACCCTGTGATGATTCTTACCGACTACAA